>VXBZ01004243.1:664557-676784 GCA_013399135.1 Heliornis fulica
CCAACTAACCCGGTTTGAGATTTTAATCAATAGTCATTTACGATGGGGGGGAAGAAAAAGAAAGAAGCCCACAGCTTTTTTTTTTTTATGACAAATGATTAGCAGTGATCTGAAAATTGACTAAATAAAGTTGTTCTTTGGAATTTAAAAGTTAGGCCTGGCAGGAGCAACAGAAAACCATGGCAGTGATAGGAATGAATATTCAGTTGAGAGACTAAACTTTTCTACTATTTGTAAAACGCTGGATTTGAGGATAGCTGTTTATTAAGTTACTCATCTATTCTGTGCCTTCAGAGAGTAATCTGAAGGGGGAGAATTTATGTAGATGCAATATTTTCAAAAGCTCTAATGTACTTTTTAAATTTTAAATTCAATTGATTAATGAAGGGCAGAAGAGAGCCCACTGACTGGACAGGTGACTTAGATAAGCAGAAACACTTGTATTGCCATGAGAAGAGAAATAGTATTACACCCTCAAAATTAAAAGAACGTTAAAATCACGTCAGGATACTTTGTGAAAAGTATGACTTTTTTAAAGCAAATTTTAAATGACATAATGTACCAGGACAGGCACTTTCTTAATCAGAAGTCCATGCACAAGATCTCCATGTTAATTTGTTTAGTTGACATAGTTACAGGACTACCTAACGTGTACATTTACACTGTACACATCTAAATTTGACATGAAGTATGCACTTGGGTCACTTCAAGTACTGGGTTTTTTTTTTAAACAGTCTATCTATTAAAGGTGCAATGCATTTACATATGGTAAGCAGTTTAGCCTTTACACTCTCCTTTACATGAAAGACTAAAAAGATCATTTTCAAAACCAAAACGAAAAAGAAACAGGGCTATTTGGTTGTAACTCCGCACAAAACTTTCAGATCTAAATGAATTCTGAAAAGATGGCATCCAAGCTTAACAACCTAACACTCAGCTTCACAAGCAGAGAAACATAAAGATTAGAATATATTTCTCATACCATGCTACATGCTAGCTAGCAGCCATGTGCAAATCTCAGCTAAAATTTGTGTATAGCAACTACAATACTCAAGAATGCTGCAAAGTAGACTTCCTGAAACAAAACCACCACACAATTAGGCACTTTTCAGACCCAGTAAAAATAATTTTCCCCTACACTTCAAGCAACAATATTAAAGAATTGCTTCCAAAAGAAATACAGCACATTTAAGAATTTTAAAATATAAGTAACACCTAGAGGAACAGGCAGAAAAAAGTGTTCACTGAACTATTCATGCTTAAAACCAAAAACCAAAATCAGAACTGGGATTTTAAAGCCCAGATAAAGGGACACCATCAACTTAAAATTCACACTTCTATCAAGAATTGTTTTTTTAAATTATCTCTTATGATTTTTTGTTGTTGTTTTGGTTTTTGTTAGGTTTGGGATTTTTCCCCCATCTCATTACTTTTTCAAACTGATCCACTATTTTGTGTACAGTTCTTGCTATTTCGCAAACGGTTTTTACATCCTATACTGAAAAAGAATCTAATGAAAAGGAACTAGAATATAAACCTTCAAAACAAAATTAACAGCAGGAACAGGAGTAGGCACACTACCTGGAAATTAATCTCAATTCTGTAAAAGGATCTGATTTCAAGTTGACAATGCCCCTTAAACCATGCTTTAGTTTTGAACAAGAATCACTTTAACTGCTAGCCACCCACCTTTACCATTTCCTTCAGTTAAGTTTAAAAGACGACTTGATGTTTGATAAAGCATGTGTTCAACATATAAAAGAATTAGCTAAACTTTTACCTTTACAGAAAACAAAAGCTACTCTAGCATTCAAAACCTGGATTTTTTTTTTACTTATACATTGCACCTTTAACCTACTGAAAACTTTAAAAGGCTTTGAATTAAAACTTTTACAATATTCAAGAATTTCCCCACCAGCAGCAAAGATGCTGGTGTTTACAAGGAAAAATGCAAGTCCTTTTAATCCCTTTTAGACCAAACCTAATGCTTTTATCTTCACCTTTCAAACAAAAGGAGAGATTTAACAAACCTTATCAACTAGTCTTCTATTACTCATTACTTTCAACAGAAAGAGGGACTGGGTTCTACTTGAAGACAGCTTCAAGGGGGTACACATTGTCAACCATAATTGTTTGCTTGGACGAAAACCCCACACTGTACTGAACAGTGCATTTGTTATAAAACAGTGGTCTTGAAAGGGTTTAAAAGAGTGTCTAGTGAAAAGAATCTGAAAAGATTCTGTACTTACTCCTCGGCCTCGGCCTCTGCCTGTTGATGGTCCTCCAAAAGCATCATAGTTTCTGCTTCCAAATCCACTTTCAGGATAAGCAGGCGTTCCTCTCCCCCGAGAGCCTACAGGTGCAGGCTTCATATGGGGTGAAGAAAAACTGCTGTAGGAAGAGTAACTCTCTCTTCCTCTGTCCTCCATAAACCCAGGCCTCAATTTTGAACGGGAGTAAGGTGCTTCCCAGCTAGACCCGCCCTGGTTTCTACCTCCGAAAGAGTCAAGGCTATTCCGGTAGGAGTTGTCAAATCGACCACCATAACTACCTCCGAAGCGGCTTTGTTCGGGTTCATTATAACCATAGCCAGATCTGTACAGATCTCGCCCACCCAGAGAAGACCCGGAGTCGTAAGACTCATAAGGTCCAAACCTGGAAAAGTTGCACAGTGAGGAGAAAAAAAAGTAAGCTTACTAATGTTATACATTTCAAAAGACAAGTTATCAGTTGACATTTATCAACTAAAATCAATTTATTACTATATTGGTCCGTACAGTTGTGTTACTGTTTGATCTTGATTAGGGCTGGGCAAATCACACCATGACCAGATAGAAAGCTATCTGAGCCATTTTTGCTAGAAACAATTCTAGAGTTCAGTATGCCTGAACTTTGTTTACTTAAAATTTTCAGCAACATTTATTTACTAAAATATTATTAGAGCCCAGCCCTAGTCTCATGAAAATAATCACCTGGAGACATTCATTAGCTAGTCAAACTTTCCTGTCTTTAAAATCATGCCCTCATATTCTAACAGTGAAACAGCAGTTAAAAGGCGGCTTAGTTTTGAACTGAGGAAAAAAGAAAAGAATTTTTTTTTTAGTGGTACAGTTGTAGTCTTAAACACCCCACAGTTCTAGTTTTAGAGGAAAAATACACATGCTCTTCCACTCGTATCTATACATTTTGGAAATTTTCTTCCTTGTAAAATTCAATCTCCCAATCAAGAGTTCATGACCTATCTTTCACTTGCAGACCATAAAGTCTAGCAACTCGGGATTCTGAAAGTCTATCCCAATGCATGCACAGCGGACACAAAAAGCAGTCCTTAGAATTTCAGAGTGTGGTAACAAGAAGTGAAATCTTTATTATTTACAAGCATTTACTTTGCCTTAGGGTAGTGTGGGTGTGTGTATGTCAGGCTAGAAGTAATCAAGACTTAGTAATTCTAAGTAACCACTTAGAAGGGAAACACATTAGTGTCCCTGCAGGGTTCTACTAGGGTGACTGAGCAGTAGCTGGGAAAGACAACCCCCTCCTCATCTGACAAAACATAACTAGAACAGACTCAAATTACAAACTATCTATAGCAAACTGAATGCCTTCATTATTTTAAAATAAGTCTCAGAAGACCCAAAGCTATACAGAAAATGACACTATCTACATAGAAAGAGCCCATGCACAATATTAACGTTACATGGCAAGAGACATTTCAGTGTTCAAGTAGTCATTCAACTTAATCATATGCAGATTACTATATGGTAGGTACAGCTCATTCCTGAATCTCTGCTCAGACTTTTAAGTAAATCTTAATGTTCATCATTAAACAGATTATACTTAACAAAACTGTTTAGCAGAACCGTGCAGCAAAACACAACGCTTCTCCAGCCTCCCTACTTGGTACTGTCCTCACCCAGTGGCACCACAGTAACTACAGACAAGAATGATACAGCAGCCTGGCTACAGCCAGGCAAGAATTCTAGGGCGCACACAAGAAAACCATCGGATTACCTAAATTTTCCTTCGCTTTTTTTTTCCTCCGAGATAGAATCACTACTCTGAAAAGCATGCTTCTTTGAATACAATATTAAGACCCAAATTAAATCAGCTGCTCCCTACTGTTTTTATCTGAAAGGGCAACAGTAATAGTATCCTAACATTAAATACACAACTTTAAGACCACTGCATCAGAATTTTTATTTTTAGACCAATCCATCCTACAAAGCAGCCCAGAAGATGCACACAGTTTTGAGTATAATCAGTACCTCCCAATGAAATAATCTGGACATGACTTTCAGATTTAACACCAAGATCATTTGAGCACTGCACATTCAAACCAAAGAACACATACCCTAAATGTTCCTTGAAACGGAATGTTGATAGATTCAGTCTAAGGCACTAAACCAGTTAGGTCTAGTCTGCTATGTCATAAATGATATGTCAGGCCAATCAGCTACAAATTGCTAGCCATTACCAAACAATAAAGCTTTTTCCATTTTCATTCTGACGCGTTATTTCACTGTCACACTTTTCCACAGAAATGCTGCTTATTACAAGAATCTAGCCCTTACATTTAGTATTTGCCAGCATTTATCCAACATGAAGACTCAGAACGAAAGTGTTCATACAAAATCATAACAACATGCCTCAGGAACACTTAAGTTAGAAGACAGAATGATTTAAACTTAAACTGGATTTGATCAATTCTTGGGACAACTGAAGGATTATTTTACCTGTTACCACCACCACCACCTCCTCCGCCTCCACCTCCATGACTCTCCATCCCATAGGATTGGTTAAGGTAAGAGTCCATGGATCGTGGGCCACCATAGCCTCCATGCCCATAATCACGGTCCATGTCTAAAAAAAGAGCAGAAAAATGTTTATAAAGAAAGCAAGCAAGAAGTCTTATTATGTAAATCTAGCTTAAAGTCTTAAATAAAAAGTTTACTCTTTTCCACAGTGCTTACGAACAAAAACACAAAACTGCCAGCTGCAAACCAATTTTGACAACGTGCTTAGGGAATCTGCATGCCTATCATCATCCAAGTACCTCTGAACTGAGATCACATTTGTATTTTTTCCCAGTAGTGGGTAACTTGGGATTACTGTCCCATCAGCTGGAATTCAGACGCAAGTTAAATTAAGAAAATTCAATGGAGAAGCCTGATGTAGAACATGTCAGAAGTTAGTGGATAATTAAGACCACTTCCCAGCCTTCAATAACACACAGCTCACAGGCTTCCTCTATCCATTGCCACAAGAAGTCTTCACTCACAGTCATGAAGACCCTAGGTCAAGGTTACAGGCTCTCATGCCTCAGTGCAAGACTCAGTATATACAGTACTGACACAAATCCATCCAAATCGGCACCGAGTAACTAACTGCACTATGACGGTGGTATTTCACAGCTGAACTGATGTCACAACTTCATGACTTCTTTATATCTTGTAATGAAGTCTGGGGCAAAGGAACCAATTTCTTCCTCATCATGGGAGGTCCTATGTAAAAGTTTTGGTTAAATAAGCCCTCAGACTAAAACAGTGCTGCTAATCTGCGTAACAAGTATAATCCACTGTCTTCCCCTGGCACACTCTGTTTGCACTTCACTGGCATGACAGTTACCAAAACTGCTCCCAGTACCAACCAACACTAACTTTTGAATAATACAAACAAAGACAGGGAAGTCAAGCCTCACAGATGAGGTATGTGAAGAAGGAAAACACAGTCAGCACAGGAAGGATAAAAATATAACCACACAAAGATCTGTTGATTCTAACAAGAGAGTATTTTATACATTTCAATATCTCTAAGTTTAAGCCCTAAATTAACAGGACATTAAACTCACTAAGTCATATGGATTTTTCCTGTTTAAAGAAACAGGATAATTCTCTATGCATATTGTTTCATTAAAATAACTCTAGAGTTGAAAATAGGCATATCTGTTTCCTGTTTGTACCTGCTTCTTGTTAGCACAAGGCAGACACTGTAATTTACTTTCATTCATCTGTCAACAAGAACTCTGCAAAAGACATTGAGCTATCACTTTTACACAGATGTTCTCAGCATGCCAACAAAGAGCTCCTCCCTTCTAAAGAACATAAGAACCTCCCAAAAAATTAAAAGATAATTCTGAAACAAATAAACCACTTTTAACATGGAAGTCATACTGTACCTTTCCATATTCCAAACATACAATAAAGACTCTGCAGCAAAGCACAAAAAAAAAGCTTTCCAAAGTACTAATCACGTAACATCACATATCATCTACTTAAAACTGCAAAAAGAATTACTCCTTAAAGAAATGGCTGAGCCTTGCAACAGAAACATCTAATATTCTTCTCTGGTGTGACTGAACAATCTACCACGTAATCCAGTGGAATACCATCAAGACTGCTTATATAAAGATGCAGGCCGGTAAGAACAGTAAGGGAATCAAAATAAATTCAGGTTCACAGAAATTAAGATAAATGATCCCATGGTCAATTTCAGGTCTAAAGTTGGGTTTTGTAGTAGTGTTGGTGGTGGTGGTTTTAAATACACACAGCTAATGGAAAGACACTGACGTTTTTAAAACTGAGTATCCAACCTGAAAGCACCAAATAATTTACCTTGGTTTCACCTATTCCCTAATATCTACAGATCCTGAGATAGCACAAAACTAATTATACTGAGAGTTGAAGAGATCATATCACTCAACAAGAAAGATCACAAGATACTGTTAAGATCCCTACTACTGCAATCTAATTTTATTACAGCAGAGTACGTAGTGACTAGTGGTGTCCACATGCCTGAAATTTGCTAATGGGAAACACACAAAAACATTCACTTGCCAGAGAACTCTTTCAAAAACTTGTTTGAAGCACAGTTTTGATATAAATTTGTCTAAAGTTTTAAGCAAGAAATAAAATACTATGTTTTTACAATCCAGTAACTTCTAAAACCCACTTCTGCTGAACACTCCCCCTAGTCACCATGTTGATGTTACCCAACATCAGCAGTCTCACTGCAGAGCTATGCCAGACCCTCCATAGCTGCCTTTAGGGTATCACCACCTCCTCTCTAACAGGGAACAACTCACTCATCCTTTTCAGACTAAGTGTATCAAATGCAATGTGTGTCTGAAAAGGTTAAACAGGGGATACAAGGAATCACAGAATGTTAGGAGCTGGAAGGGACCTGGAAAGATCATCTAGTCCAACCCCCCTGCCTGAGCAGGATCACCTAGATCAAATCACACAGAAACACATCCAGATTGGTCTTGAATGTCTCCAGAGTAGGAGATTCTGCAACCTCTCTGGGCAGCCTGTTCCAGTGCTCCGTCACCCTCACAATAAGTTTTTCCTTACACTTATGTGGAACTTCCTATGTTCCAGCTTGGACCTGTGGGACATCACTGAGAAGATCCTGACTCCATCCTCCTCCTGACAGCCTTTACATATTTATAAACACCAAGATCACCCCTCAGTCTCTTCTTCTCCCTCTTCTCCCAAGCTAAAGAGACCCAGCTCCCTCAGCCTTTGCTCATAATGAAGGTGTTCCATTCCATCATCTTGGTGGCCCTGTGCTGGACTCTTCCAAAGAGTTACATGTCCTTCCTGAACTGAGGGGCCCAGAACTGGACACAATATTCCAGATGTGGTCTCACCAGGGCAAAGTAGAGGGGGAGAAGGAGCTCTCTTGACCTACTAGCCACCCCCCTTCTAATACACCCCAGGATGCCATTGGCCTTCTTGGCCACGGGGGCACATTGCTGGCTCATGGTCATCCTGTTGTTCACCAAGTCCTCCAAGTCCCTCTCACCTACATTGGTCTCAAACAGGCCAGTCTCCAAGCTATACTGGTACTTGAGGTTGTTCCTCTCCAGATGTTCCCCTCCTACACTTGCCCTTGCTAAATCTCCTTAAGTGAAAACGGGTGATCACTTGCATAATTTCCTACTGCAAGAAACCGGAGGTAGCAAATGAAACTTAAAACGAAGACGCTAACAAATTGGATTCTTTCTGACAAAAGAGACACTGAAGTCCTGGAACTTGTCACAAGTTGTGACAAAGTTTACAAAGATTCAAGAAAAAAAACTGCATAATCAACTGACAAGAAACTGACAGGAGGATATTGAATGCCAAGACAGCGTTCAGAAAGTTCCCAATCAGCAAACCAGTGAAGGCATATAAATACACTGAAGGAGTACTTGTACTATTCCTTCCACGTCTCCAAATGAACAGTGACATAAAGAATATTGGTGAGGTGTGACAGACACATCTTTGATGTGGGACAGACACATCTTTGACCAGAGCTAATGAAGATAATCCCATTATTTCCTTCCCACTATTAACTGTTTCAGACTGCTGAGCAGTTAACCTTACATTCCAACCACCTGCCTCCTGGTTCAGTCATTTTGTGAGCTGCAACCTTTGCTGAAGATTCATAGGTTTTACATTATGCACAGAGCTTGACAAAAGATAAGCATTTCTTACTTTGAATGCAGTATTTCTTTACTCTCAAAGTCTGCTGTCCAGATAGCCTTTATTTTCTAATGTAGCAGCTGAATAACGATCTCTTGCACTGCTTTAATTATTGCATTCTCAAGGGAAAACAACTTAGTTAACAAACCTTGCAACTACGGACATTAAAATCCATTCACGCTGGCCTCTTTCACTCTTTTGATTATTCTTCTACAAACCAAAGCATGACAGATGGGCATGGGCATGGAACATTAAGAAATGCTGTATCTGCACAGTACAGTTTCCTCTGCTTGTAGCCTGCTCCCCATTCACGGTTACCTCAGCTCTGGCTTCACTAGCAGTGGAGATACACAGAGGTAGCCTGTCTGTGCAAAGTATTCAGACTAAACATGAAACGGTTTCACGTGCTAAGAGAACACGTGCTTTAGCTCTAGATAAAAAAAAAAAAAAGAAATTGTATTGTAGAATCTCAATTGAAAATTCCAAAGTTTAGTACTTCATTTAAGTTTAAATAGTTTTAAAAAGTGGTTCACATTTGGAGCATATGAAAAGGCTAGAAAAATGAGAATGGAGAAAGATCTTATAGTAGCAAGTAATAAGTGAGAAAAAAATAAACCTCAGGGAAATAAAAACAATAAGAAAAAAAAAGAAAACAGAACTACCGTTCTGAAGAAAGTTACATTTCCCCATATATTAAATTCATAATCCACAAAAACTACAAAAAGCTTGAGCATCCATTGCACAATAGTGACCATCGTTTTTTCCCAGCACATTACATTTTTCGTAACACCATGCTGCTTTAAGATCAACGCCTTGTCAACAGATACAGAAGTTGTGTCACATCATTGAGTGCCACGCAAAACAAAGAACCAATCTAACAAAGTAAATGAGTTTTAAAATAGCAGCAAAAGTCCAGGATTTCCCCTTCCAGATTAAAAAGACAATAGTTACAGTAACAAAAATGTTTACATGAACAGTTAACAATATTTCTGTTAATAATGTTACTGGGATTTATTCTACAGGCCACGTCGTCTCTGTCTGAAGCCAAGTCATCAGCAAAGGACAATTGTGGAGTTACAGCGGTCATCAGACATCCAATGAAAAATGCTTCACACTGGCTAAAAGTTTCCAACAGCAAGAACCTTGCCAGGAATTCAACTGAAAACTGGGCAGAGGAGGATTCTCAACAGCCATCCTCTATCGCCATCTATTGGGCCCCTACAAAAAAGTCTTCAGCCCACCGTACAGAATCAGAGCAGGACAAACCTTCATGCGTGCCTTACTAGCATAGCATACACAGAATGCATAAACGTTAATGTTAAACGCTTCAAGCTGCATACATCATAATTAAACTTGTTTAATAATTATAATTTGAAAGCCTAACTATCACAATGAAAACTACTATTACAGAGGTACATAATAGGAACATTCTAGTTGTACAACATACATTTAACCAATTACTGCACATAGGATGAGACTGCATTTGCTTTAATACAAATGTCATCAGATCTCAGAAAAGCAGGTTCCAGTGAATGGCTACAGTAAATATTCTAATAAGATACTTAAACTACCACTTAAGAACTTTTTCTACAAAAGGATCTAAAGGATATCTAATAAAGAAGAAATACAGAAGGTTAAAAAACAGGACCCATGGCTTTAATTATTTTACTATCAAGTAAGATAAACATAAAATACTATCACTGACAAAGAAAGCCAAGACTCAAGGAACGTATCATAAAAATTATTATACCGCAATCAAAGATACATGTGTAATACAACATTTTTCCTGTAAAACAGCCAGAAATTGTATCAAGAGATCCAACATCAAACACTCGATTACATCTGTAAATGAAGCTTGGGTGCAGTATATTAAGATTCTTTCAGTACATGCTTACATACTGGCAAGAGATTTCAAAACATTTATAGTCTTATTAAGCTCATAACCTTAATCATCTTATAACAAACCCAACCTGCATTTTTGTATCTATGGGGTAGTGTAAAAAACAAGGGCTAATTTACTTCACATTCCTCTGTATTCCTTCCCAAACTCTTGAACTTTAATAAATATATATCAGTTCCAGGTTCTGTTTTTTCCACATCTGTGTGAGAGAAAGGATCATCCTTAACAGTGGCAGTTAAGAATCAAATACAGTAGTCCATCAGAAAACAAAATACTAATCTATGCTAAAAGCATAATCATAACAAAATGTCTGTATGCCCCCCATCCCCACTCCTCGATCTCACAATTTTGATTTGGAATGTGCAGGAGTTCATGTTGACATGCCCAAGATGAAAATCAAGTCTCACTCCCAGCCAGTTATAACTCCTCCAGAAAACCAGTTACGCACTTTCAACAACCCGTTTGTTCTTTTGCTTTTGTCAACACTGACCGTTCAGCCCCAACGCTTTTTACAGGTTAGACGTATTTATAGCTCATACCTGAGACTGACCCACTGGGCATGTTCACACCACAATGCATGGGGGTATCTGGGAATCTCCAATCTCTGTCTTCAGCTGGAGAGGATGGGTCAGTGAGAATGACTTAGTGCTTAGCAAGAGCTGGAGGGGAGAGACAGGGAGCCGCAACAAGAGGCGGCTCTCTCTCCTGTCGGATCTCCAGTCTCCTGACACGACCCCCTCATGGAGCTCGCCCCGAGCTCCCCCCGACTCTGCCCACGCCGCCCNTGAGGGGGACTCCGTGTTGCGCGGAACAAAGCTGCCGCTGCCATTTTGAGACGCGGCCGGGCCCCGCGGAGGCAGCGGCGGCGCCGGCCGGGCCCTGCCCTTGCTCTGGGGGTGCGCCCTCACCTTCCCCGTAGTCCATGACGACGGCGGCGACGGACCGGACTCCTTCGGGCGACTGACGGCTGCAGTAGCGACTCAAACCCCTCTCAATGGCGCCTTCCACCGCGGCGAGGCGAGGCGGAACCTACGTGCAGCGGCGCGGGCACGGAGAGCGGCGATTGGCCCGGGCGCCGCGTCACGTGACCAAAACGGCCTGCAAGGAGAAGAGGCCCGGCCCGGGAGCGACGTCGCGCGAAGAGTTGGTGCAGGATGCCCGGATGGACGGTGTCACGAGGGTGGCTGAGCGGCAGCCATGTTGGGCCCTGGCAGCGGCCATTTTACGTTCTGGCATCGTACTCTGTCACGCTTGAAGCCTCTCCGGAATTACCGGTGGCCGAACATCCGCACCGTTACGCTCTTGCAAACCCGCAGGCCGATGCGGAAAAAAATCTCCCCTCGGTGCTCGAGTACCAACATGTCCCCTTACAGAGAGCAAGAAACGAGGCGGCACTGGTGGGAGTGAGCCCTGCAGCTCCACAGCCCGGCATGAGAACCCCAGACTCCCAGCCCTCGCAGCTCCCCACGGGGGCTGCTCCCGGGTTGCGCAAACCAAATGGCTTTGCAAAATAAGACATTTATGCCCCGCCGGCTCAGCAATGGCTCCCTTCAGTGAAACAACAGCAACACCGGTTCCTCCATCAATCTCGAGACAGCGTGTTTCAGCGCCAGTAACGGGCTGCTTTGGAACGCCGCAAAGGCTCACGGCAAACACGCGCAGTTACTGTAACGCAGCTCCGTGCAGCTACAGATTTGAGCAAGAAACAGATGTAGCATCAGGGAAAAGAAACATAAATAGGTCCCGTGTGAAGACCACATGTGGAGGGGTATTCCAACTCTCAGTTTCTTACGCTTTGTATAGCCACCGGGGCAAAGAAACGAATTTAAAAGGGGGGGTGGGGGGTGGGGGGGCAGCACGTG
>VXBZ01004243.1:677131-706804 GCA_013399135.1 Heliornis fulica
GAGAGGACAGGGGCTGGCGAGCTGCCATCTCCTGGTTCTGCGGGGAAGCTGGGCTCCCTGAGGCGCGGGCGGCGAGAGAATGGATGGCTTCAGGCGCCTCCAATTTCTCTCCATCCGAAAAGCAATAAAAGCCCCATTGCGGGACAGGAAGATTTGCCTGCCCAGGTCCAGAGTGCGAGTTTTGTACCGAACAGTACCAGTGCGGCGGAGCAGCCGGACACTTCCCCTCCCTGAGCTCTGGATGGCAGCAGACGCGAACCTACTAGAGCGGCGGGAGGGGCGTCGGAGCCGGCAGCCTCCCCCGTGAGCCCTCCCCGGACAGCTCTCGGCTCCCTTTTCTCCCCAGCAGCGCAGGGGAAACACGCGAGAAAAAGGTTATTCCCGGCCAAAGACAATCTCTCCTCCGGCACAGCAGTGACTCGTCAGCCGAAGATACGTTCTGCTTGTGCAAAGCGTGATTTCAAGGTCCAGACAGTCCTCTCACAGCCTTGTTTGTGCACCATCCTTCACGCACGCACCCGTGCACAGTCCGGACCAGTTTCTCTCATTGCCCATGAGGTTTGCACAACAGCCGTTTTCCTATACATCCAGGGCCGTATGCCTCCTGTCTGCAGCACAGCTGCCTCTTTCCTGCAGCCTTTTTTTTTTCGCTGCTGAGTGCGGCGCTGCTCAAGCTGCTCTCTAGTCTTGTGAATGGCTTGAAGGAGCAGCATCACGGTTCCCCTGCAGATGTGACCAGACCGATGGGGGTATGTACGGTCAGGGGTCCCTGCTGGAAGGCGCTCACTGCAAGTGCTGTGGTCCAGCCCCCTGTCAAGGGCCTGTGCTCTGCTTCACCATACCCTGGCGTAGACATTGTATCTTCTCAAGAAAAAGACACGTTTTACTTTTTTTTTTTCTCTTCTGCAAGAAAATGTATGGGCACAGCTGTATGCATTTTGCTGTATGCATCAAAAAATAGCACAGAATCCAAAGGTTATTCTAGATCACAATTCAGCGCAAATGTGTTGAGAATAAACTTGTTTTTCCAGGTGGCCCAAAACATGCAGCAGTTAAAATTGTTAAGTACCATCTCTGCTTGAGGACTGAATGCATTCTGCAGGGTATGTTGCTAGGGAATGCACGAAGTGGATTCTCACCCATTTTCCAGTGCATCTGGCTGGACCAGATGAGATGGCGAATGAAAATGCTATTGAATAAGCAGTGCTGAAGTGACAAAATCATGCAGAATAGATAGATTTGTGATCAATGTAACTTTCTGGATAACAGTTATTCAGAATGAACACAAAGATCCAGAAAACCTGATTCATCAGAGTCAGCTGCCCCTAAGACTATGTTTTATCTGCTACCCTGGTGCAAAACCTACAGAGGGATTCAACAAGTGAAAGTCTCTGGTAGGCGATGCAACCAACAGGGACTATTGCATAAAGGAAAACAGGATTTATAATGAGGTGCCAAGAGGGAAACACTGGGATTGAACATAATACTGTTAAAATGACACAGGATTATTATGAGATGTTTAGAGAAAAGACCAAAGGCAAGGAAAGGAGGAACAAAGGTACATCAGGGAAGAGCAAAAAAGATTGGGGTGGATGAAAGAAGGGAAATTAAAAGGACTGTTTGCATGTAAGCAGGCTGCTGGTCAGTATGTTTTTCTGGCTGAGCCGTATGACTGATTGGCACTGTCTGTTCAATTCTCTTTTAAACTATTTTTCCATGTGATTGTAAAGACCGAGAATGGCCAGAAGCAGGACTGAGGCACAGAACACTCCTTATTTGTAGGATAAAGGACTTGATGCCAAAAAGGCATCTTCGTGAATCTCTCCACTGTTCTCCTAAAGCACATTTGTTCTATGACTAGTCCATCAGCATGTTTACTCATTATGAATATACTCTACATTTTGTCATATTAAATATCTGTTTTCAAAAAGTTAGAAGCAGCCCCTGAAGAAACGAGTGATTGTTGAAATCAGCTGCATGGTCCATACAGACTTTAGGAAGCTCTGGCTGGACCCATACACACATCACAGCAAAGTTACTTATAATTTGTACACAACCCCTGGTGTTATTATGGGAAGTTATTAACAACAGAGGTGGTTTTAATGGGGACAGCTCTCTGTCAAAGAAAAGAGGGTTTGTGGCAAAGAGAGCATCTGATTATGAAAAGTTTGTTCTCATACCAACAAGCACTTCAACAAACAGAAGAGGAGATGCTTTCATGTGCATCCCTGCCAGTAGACAGGTATATTTGGGCTTTTAAAGTTATTGTTCCAAAACTAGAAGCTTGGGGAGAAGAAACTGGATCTGAGGGCAGACCAAGGCTACAGCAGGTATAACGTACTATTGTTTTTTGATTCAGTACAAACAGGTCGGCAAAGGCGTATTATTTTAGACCTAATTGTGATCAATGGGCCACTGTTGGTTTCAGGCTTTATAAAACAAAGGCTCCTTCTTTTCTCCCTGCAGGACTCCAAAAAGGAAAAAATCTAAGCTAAGCAAAGCAAAACAAAATGGAGACATAAGAAGACAAAGGGAACAGACCAGTATTGTACTTCATTCATTGTCGATGATCCAAAACACGAGTGTTTCACTTCAGTGTAGAAACTCCCTGTGCAATCCTGCTTCTGTTCTTGAATTCATGTTCTGCTGCTTCCTTAGGTATGTTTTATTGGCCTTTTCTTGGTAGTTTTTTTGTGTGTGTGTGGTTTTTTATTATTATTTTTTTGAAAATTCTTCGGAGCAGTACAGGGATAAGAGAACAGTCTGTGATTTCTCAAAGTACACACAGCAGCATGGTTATTGTGAAATACAGCTCTTCTGAAGTTGGTACTGTAACTACCCATACCCTCTCCTCTTTCCAAGAGTCATGTTCTCTTCTACCCTTTCATATAAAGCATTATCTAAAACCTGAAGAAATTCTGTAAAATTATTATGAATTGCTGCTAACAGTGGTTAGCAACCAGGTACTAGCAATTATGGAGGCCTGAGACCAACAAATCCTTTGCATTTCATGGCAATAGAGTTGATCTAAATCTCACTGACAGTAAGGAAAGGGAGGTCTTACAACCTTCGATGAAAGCTCTCCATCTCTTAACTCTATTTAGAGCAGGTGTAATTGACACAATGTTTAAATCTACAGGAGCGCATTGAGTGGAATATATATCTTTAAAAAAAATCTAACAACTCTACTAACACTTGGCATTTTAAGGATATGGCTTTCTGTGCATTTTAGGATGATGGGGAGTGGGGCAGGAACATGAAAATTACATTGATTTGCTCTAGAACATGAAGTCTAGTTCTCTTTGTTTTTTTCTTGGATATTAACATAGAAGCAGATCCTTCCATCTGAGCCTCATGGAAGAACCATGGTAACCATCAGCCATGCTGATTTCAGCGGGCTCTTATGTCTGGTATCACAGCATAAATCAGAGCCATAATATGGTATTTCAGCAGCTGAATTACTATGACCTCTGTATGTATATATCATAACATACAAGCATAAAATTGCCCTAAAACTCAGCAGGATGGAGTGGAAACATTCTAATGCAGAAATATACTAATCAAGTTATAAAAATACACTTAGTATACAGATGAAAGGTCATGCAAACTTCAACTTCTTTATATAGCTCTTTTACAGGAAAGTCTAGGTGCATTCAACAGCACAGACATGCTGGGCATCGCTTGCTGCTGCTGCCCCACTGCAGCCCCATCAGCATCCCAAAGGCAGCAGCAAGCACTCGCCAGGAACAGGGATTCCTGTGGCTTTTGGGTCACAGTAGAACATAGAAGTAAGGGTAGTGGAAAACGTTTCAAGCTTCGGTTTGGCTTTTGGCATGATTTCCAACTGCTAGTTGGTTGGAAATAGAGAGAGGATATTGGCTTCATTATCACACATCCCTAGAGGAAAAAGGATCTTTGCAGAGCAACTTATTAGTAATTGGAAAATTATCACTGAAGTGCCTTACTTTTCTTGCATGCAAATACTTGTGAGCAATTATGCTTATTGCTTTCTAGATTTACAACTTATTTTTACCTCACTCTCCTTGGAGGCCAGCTCTAGTTATTATCTAATCTTGCAGGAAAGTATTGCTGGAGGTGCGTAGGTCTCTGGCTGGGCTGTTTGCCCTACAGCCTCCGCACTGGACAGCTCAGAGCTGCCAAGGTGCCCTAAGCAGAGACAGAACTGGAGTCATTGCTCATTGCCCTTCCACTGTCAGTCAGCCCACTGACATCTTGGAGCACTTCTTTCTCTTGCCTGTTACATTCCCCACTGCTCCCATGGCAGAGAGGTCCATGCCATAGCCCCTGCCTAACATTCCCTCTCCTTAAAAAAAAAGCTAAACAAGATGTTTAACTCACACAAATATAAGTATTCATTTTCTGCATAGACACTTACATATCAGAAAGGGCACAAACGCAGTTCCCTTGCAACAAATCTTGCATTTAAGTAGATTTTATGCCCATGCCACCTCTCGCACGTGCAGAGTAGGTGAAACAGCAATGTGCCATTCACAGCAAGGGCTTATTCACACTGCTTTGCTGGAAAGTTTGGCCAGTGCATATATATCTGAAACACTTGTTAGACAGAAACAGCATGTATGAGGAACTGTGAGGTTCCAAGATAAAAAATGTGATGATAAATAACACTTGGGGCGCACGGCAGCACTCGTGCAACTTATCTCAGAGTGTAAAGTCATGCTTCTATACATTCCCCTTTAAAATAAGAGTCACCTTTAACTAAGATACTGTGACTGAGGACAAGAATGCTGAACCGGAGGGATGTGAAGAAGCATGTCATCTTCCAGGGAAAAAACAAATAGCTGGATTGATTTTTTTTCATAGGGGTCCCGTGGCTGAGGATTTTTCGGGCCAAAGATCTTGGTCTCTAGCCCACTTTGTGATAATGGTTTGTATAGACAAAGCCATGGGCTTGCTACAAAAGGAAAAAAAAAATGAGCCTGAAGAGGAGAGTCCCAGGTGGGAAGGGACCTACGCTAGGCATCCCACCACCACTCCCCACAAAGGGAGCTCCTCAGAAACAGAAAACTCATCACTGCTATGGGGGAGGAGAAAATGCACAGCAGACTGCTGCATACACCCTGACCCCTGGACTCTCTCTGTACACTTAGTGGGACATGGTAGCATATTTGTTACTGCTTTAGTAGGAAAATAGAGGAGAGCATGTCTCCTTTTCTTCCATGCTGAGGTAAGACTTTAGGATGTGGACTTCCTACAGGAGCTATTCACAAAGGTAGGAGGCTGCCCATGCTCCAGTGCCTCCATCTTCAAAACTGCGGTGAATTCACTGAGTTTAAAAAAAAAATTTTTTAAAAGATCTGATGGCATCATTATTTGCATTTACATACTGCTTTCTGAGCCTTTGCTCTTGGGCTTTATTCATGAACTTTTCAGTATGACTGAGCAACATTTTTTCTCATTTTTAATTTGTTTTTATTATTATTTAAAGCTGAAGTTTCCATGCTCTCTTGAGCCAGACTGCAGAGGTGTACAGCAACCACTTACTGTTACAAGTTTTGTGGTGGAATCACCAGAATGTCGACATAGGGGTTGACATAACATTTCAGATATTTTTTTCCTGCATTTCCAAACTAGTTTGTCCCAGGAACAACTTTCACATGGCTCAATACATCCTGCCATGTGAGTCTTCATCCTTTTTTTTTTTTGCCTTAAACTGTGTGATGTTGGTGACTACTACCGAAGGAGCTGGCCCACAGAATGTATTTTCCCATAGTGCAGGAAGAGAAAATTGCCATCTGATTTTGCTGGCTTTGTGACATAGTGTGTACACTGTGGCACACAGGCACACTTTCACATAATGGTTTACTTCCACCTTACTGAGATTTTATAGGGGAATTGCTGCAGTTTTATGAAAACAAGAAACATAAGCAGAATCCTTTAAAATGTGTAAGGGAAGAAGATAGTTACAGGAGCTTCCTCACACTGCATGTATGCTCCTTTCCACACACTTCAGGGGAGACAGAAATTTCAGCAAACGCTTCCCATTCAAGGCTCACAAAAACCTGCATATGCTGCATCTGTTTCTGGGTCAGGTTTGTCCATGCAATATGTGTGTGGTACAATCTGAAAATATAATGCTGAAAATAAAGTTTCTCAGTGGTTTCTATTTGCTGTGCTTTGAATTAAACTGCACCGAGGAGCCACACATCCAAACATTTCGGTTTCTGTGACACATCTGATGAGCACACACTCTGTTAGGTCAAAAATTGTGCTGTTAAACCTGCTTTGGAGCCTTGGCCTGCAGAGAGAGGTTAGGTCTTCTTGTCACAAAAGGTGGGTGCTGTGCCACTCCCCTCAACACGTTTTGTCAGCCAGAGCAGCAGCTCCCAGGGTGTCAGGGAGACGAAAGCCTTGGCACTGATGGAGGTCTCGCATCCCCCCAGCTCTGCCCGTGGAAGCTTCACTCCAAAGTCTGAAAAACTATTGCTGCCCTGCTAACTCTGCCTGCTCTGCTTTGCTCTGTGGCACAGCTCTGCTTCGCCAGGAGACAGCTGCTTCTGCTGAGCCCAAAGCAGCTCTTCCAGAAAATGACAGAAAGCATCTGCTCAGTATCAGCTTTTGCTTCCTCCTCCTCCTGTTCCGCTGCACTTGTTACACTGGGTATCAAGTCCTGGCACGAATGTAGAGATGCTCTCCATAGCCTGGGTGCATCATCAGTGTGAGGATCACAGTGTCTGTCAACATTCCCTCCAAGATACTTGAGAGCACCTTAAAAACAGTGTTGGCTGCCTCTCAAAAATCCCAGCGAAACACAGATTTCACTCAACTCCATGCTCCAGGGTCATATACCTCCTGGGGACACAGTTCCACCAGCTCCTGGTCCCAATCCAGGAGCACTTTAAGTGCAGATAACCTCACTTATCTTGCATTACACAGCTTTTTCTATGCAGGGGCACATCCCCCCTTTTTTGAGGGCTTTTAAAAATCTCATCCTTTCATCCAACTTCTGTGCAGCCACACAAATAGCTGAATCAGCTCTCCTGAAAGGACCTGCTGAGGGAGGGAAGAAGTGAGTGTCGGGGGGAGAGGGGGACTTCAAAGTCAGCTCTTCTCCCCTTTTTACTACCCAGGGACATGTAACACAAATTTTCACTGAGTTAATGGATTCTCCTCTTCTCCACTGAGACTCCCCTGCCCAAAGCCCAGAAGTACCTTAAGGAGCTATGGGAGGCAGCCATGAAGTTTTGAGTTTTTTTCCTTCTAAGATTCAAACAAAATGAAATGCACGATTCCCCTTTCTGCTGACATTTACCACTCTACCCTGTCACCTCCAGCCACATGCACTGGTCTGTTATGGGCTTTGTTACAGGTTCTGACCCTAATTGTACCTGTGCCTGATGTACATCTCCCTCTCTCCTTCCCAGTTATGGCTCCAGAAGCACAGGTAAGCTAGCAGAGAGCTACCAGCATGAGGGATGTGTGCTTATGTATTTTTGCTTAGGAGTCAAATGCCAACATGTAGATCTGGCCTAATGTACCCAGAGCCACCTTCAGAGCCCCGGGATTGGTGCCCCATGAAGCAACTGGCCCATGCTGCCTCCTGCTGCATTTCTGCGTGCTGAACACCCCCCTTTGGAAACGATATACTGTGTGTAGAGCCTGAAACTGGCCCTGAGCGCTCTGGTTGCCCAGCTCACACCTACGTACGTACAAAGACCAGCTCAGCCCGTGTGTCTCAGAGACTGCGTGCAAGACAGCTGCCCCAGGGACCCGGCTCCAGCCTTCTCCTCGCACGTAAAAGGTATTTTACCCGCACTGTGCTTGTTCAGTGGAATTCAGCTGCGGAGCCAAAGATTGCTCCACAACCGCCTCAGAAAAGCATGATTCACCAGATGGCATTTGCAGGGGGCTGTCCCAGTACCCATCCCCTGGAAAACCCCGGGCTATGCCAGCAAAATGCTGGTGGCAGCGCTTTTACGGGTTGGGGTCCTGCTCAGGAGGGGCATTCTGAGCAGACACTCAGACTAAAAAGACAGTGCAAGTGTTACATGACTAAGAACAATTTTAATTTACTCATCCAGAACAGGCTTTCAGTACTACAGGAAAATAAATGGTTTCCATGTTATTTCTGGAAGCTTATACAATGTTTTTCCACTTTCTCCTTTCCTCCCGGCAACGCCTCTCCTTTGCATAATATCATTAAGATGCATAAACTCTCCAAGATATATACCAGGGGAAGGAGAGTGAAAGCAGCAGTCACAGAAAAAAAAACCCAAAATTCCTCTTTCTATCCAAGTTACACAAGAAATTTGCAAAATTCCTTGGCGCCAGAAGCACAGGGAATCAGAACCACCTACTAGCAAGTGAAGGCGTGGTTCCTGTGTGCGCAGGCAGAGCCGTGCCAGCAACACAAGGGAATTTAATTGAGGTATTTAATTTGAGGTATTGTTACAGACACATGAAGTAGGGAGCCTCAGCACCCCTTGCTGACATCCATGCCGCTGCTAGTCAGACCAGACAAATGAAAGGCAGCACTGGAACATTCCCCTGCACTGTGATCATACCCTCCCTCGGCACATACCTATACCTCAGGTGAAAAGGTCATATTGCTGTAAAGGACAGTAACCAGACTGCTGTGAGATGTGGGACAGGGTCACCTAAGATGTCAGCTCTAGGATGTGGGGTTTGAATCGAGGATCTAAGTAAGGGTAGGGAAAAAGAAAATGGAGGTTGTAATGAAGTCCTTTAGCCTTGTGGAGCATGATCCTTCAGAAAATTAAGGAAACATGTAAACTGACCACAAGAACTCAGGTAGAGCTCACCTTGCCCAGGATACATCAGTCTAGCGAGGGCTGTGCCAGGACAACTATCTCATTTCCCTCCTCAAAGAAAACACACTAGAGTCCACATAAAGGCACTTCCCAGGTGCTCTACGTCACAAGGAAAGCAAAGCCGCATATCAGCAACCATGGACATGGCTTTGTCAATCCTAGCTCTCAGATTAAATCGATACTCTCGATACCTAACTGCGGCAAGGGAAATGAAAATTAATTGATGGCCTTGGAACTTTTCCCAGCAGGCTAGTGTCTGCTTCTGAATGCCACTGGCACAGGCATCACCAGCTGACTCCCCTCTTGGGGCATCAGCAAAACACAGAGCGGATACAGGGACAGACCTACCTTCTCAGCCTCATGCCTGCTCCCTGCCTGGTTCTGGATCCAGGCCCCAAGGCAGGGCTGACCAGCCAGCTGCTCTCTGCTATTTCCCTGGCTGAACCATATTAGCGAAGACTGTGACAACATAAGGCTTGGACATTTTTCAGACACGAGCGTGTTTCTTTGCCTCTTACTCATGTCCTTGTAAATATTTATCCCCAAATGGAATTTGAAGATCCACATTCTATACTGTACTTGTATTTACTCTTGGCATGCCTCAGACAGTGAAAATCAATAAAGGCCAATTCACTTGTGGGACCTGGAAGCCGTGGTGTTTGTCCAGTGAACATCCCATACATATACAGTCCTTCATTGCTAAAGAGAATTGCACCGAAGTAAAAACATCGCAGGTAATTCCAATCTCAGAGCCTGTAAAAGGATATTGGTACAGGAGCTGAAGGGCTGGATTGTGAAACCCTGACAGCACCGGGTGCTGACCTGCACAACCAGCCCATTGAGAAGGTCTGGCACAGAAACCTTCCCCACAAGTCTCTGGTTTCAGTAAACCAGCAAATTAGTTAACAAAAGTTAACATCTCCAAAACGACTGAGGCCTCAGCCCTGAATTTTAGAGGGTGCCTTTTTCTGATAAAGTTAGCGTAAAACCTTTTTGGGAAGAAAACTGTCCCCACAAACTGATAGGGTGCTGTGGTAGAACAATTCCTCCAAACCAGTGTAAGTTTTTGCATCAGATTTTGTTAGGAGAAAGGATTTAACTAGTCTTTTTACCGTTTCAAATTGGCAACAAAAAGAAAAAAAAGCACTCACCCAAGTGATTCAATTCAACAGTTCCAGGAGACCCTGTAGTTTCTTACTGCGAAATAATTGGGATTCAGAAATGTAAAAAGACCACTTCAAATGCCATATGTCCTTTACCCCAACAGTGATGTTGTAGGGCACTGTCAGCCTTACTGTGACCAAGAAATTTCTGCCAGAAAAAGAACCCTTAAAAACCAAACAAAAAGCTAGCCACAAGGAAGATACAATAAAGGCTGCAGAGATCGCCAACTTCTTGGGACCGTAACCTGGAATGCCTCTCCTTGGAAATGCACTTCCATTTCACTTGTGTGGGAAGATCACAGCTCCTGCAGAGACACCCCGGCTGGGAGCAGACCTGCTCTGCCAGGGAAGAGGTGGCCAAGCAGAGCTGGACTGCCTGGCGAGAGGAGAGGCAGGCTTCAAACCACACTGCAGCACCGCTGTGTACATGATCATCTTGCAGTCTTTTAATTACTTCAGAAAAAATATTTAATTAAGACCTCTTCTGTACAGTTCTAGTTCATAACTACAGCCTGTCAACTTTACTGGTCCTGAACTGAGAACAGTCCCTGGGAGAGGACACGCGGAGGCTCCTAACGCGATGCCCGCGTGGAGCTGATCTCCACCTAGCAGCAATGGCACTGCATCCCTGTGGCTTCAGACCATCAGCACCCGGGGAAAACACCCATGCTCGGTGGGAAGGTGAGAGGCATCCACACTCACCCATAAATAGCTCTGAAGGTCTGAGGATTCCCAAGTACCAAGTGTTGGAATTACCCACACTCGTGGAGGCTCAAAGGGACAGCACCACTTCACACCTGTTGAATACATGCAGCCAATTTACTTAACTAGATTTTAGTACAAAGACAGCTAGAAACACCTGTGGTTCTCCTGGGTCAGATCATGCCAGTGCTCTCTTACATCTCAACTATACATAAACCCTGATAGTGACAGCAATCAACTTACAACCTAGGTGGCCTTTGCCTTCCGTGAAGCATGTTTCCCAGTGCTAACAGGTTAAAACTTGAGGTCCTGAGAGGCAGCTCTGTCATCCATTACAGCCCTACAGACCTAGTCTCCACTTGCCCTGCATCTGACATCCACAAGATATCCCTGCAGCTATGCTGCAACTGAGTGTGGGAAGTCCACAACACAGCTCTCATGTCAAGAAGAGCCTGGAGAGCTTGGAGACCAACTACTACCTTCAGATACATACCCTGGACCTCAGAGAAGCCAAACAGTGATGGAGAACAGCAGAGCCACCCACCCCTGAGCTGAGGCATTCTGAAGCCATGTAACACCCTGACTCTTGGCACCAGACCAAAGTGACCTTGCAAAATTGCCTATGAGTTCCCTCTCTGCAGAGGCTGCCAGGAAGTCAGTGCAGCCGGGCTTTACACAGGGCTCAGGAGGGGTAAGCAGGTTGGGCAACCCAGGCACAACGATGCTGTTGCTGTCAGGGAGTCTTGTTCTGGCTGCATTTCTCCAGGTCAGCAGCAGCTCTGCGCTGGGAGGTCTCAGCTCAGGTCCTGCATCCCATTACAGACAGCACTCATCTTACCAAACTGGATGAACTGAGAACACTGAGGAGAGTGCAACAGGAGATACAAAACAAACACACCCAACACCACAGGAGGAAAGGTTCAAGGTAAGGGCTTAACCTAGGGCAGAAAGAAAAGAGATCAAGGGGTAACGAAGAAGCAGTCACTGAAGAGGGGGCCGTGATGATCTTCGTGTGCTCTCTGGACACTTTCTAGTGGTGAACACACAACCCCATGTCCAATAAGGGTAGGGGAGGCTGTTCGGACACATGCCAGCAGAAGCTGCAGGGAACCTATGGAAACTGCAACTTAAGGATGCTATGGAAACCCTTTCCTTGGAGGAAGGCCACAGTTCCCTAGGGCTGTGTGAGAGTTGGAGGCGGACAGGACCGCAGCTCCGCACACTCCACAGCACTTCCAAGAAGCAGTCCTTGATCAGGAGGCTGGGAGCTGGAAGCTTCAGTGTCCCCAGGCCGTCCCAGGCTCTGCCCCACTTGGATATCGCCTGACAGCTGGAGGAGGCAGAATCCCTTCATGAGAAGCTGCAGCACCAAGATTAGACTCCAGACCCCGATAGTGCTCAGGGTTTTCCTGCAGAGCACTGCTGAGCTCACAGCCAGGGCAGGGGGGCAGCCCTGGGTATGGCTGCACTGGGATAAGCACGAACGGTTCTGCAGGGACGAACTTATTGTGGATATGGCACGGCGGGAGGGGAAGGAGAGCACACAAGCGGCAGGCATCCTAAGGCCCTGTCTGAGAGACAGGGGCAGAGGAAAAAAGTAGAAAAAGCAGCAGTCATTGCATCCCCTGAGGGTTTGAGCTTGGCTCTGGGCAGGAGCAGCTGTGACTTGCACTCCAGATTTTATATCATCATTCTAAAACGTGTGAAATTTCAGGTTGGGGGTAGGGGGTCTACCTCCTCTCAGGATTGTTTATCCCTTTTTCCCCCTCCTTATTCTGCATTTCCTCCTTCTGCCGCGATCCTCATCTTTCAGACATGTCACTGGCAATAGGTTGCATTCAACAGCATTCCCTTTATTTTGTAGCTAAGGACACAATCTCGTGTGGCATCTCCCATAGATGCCTTAGGACGAGGGAGATAAATCTATCAGCAGCGGGCTGAGGAGCTGGCAATGGCCATGGCAGCCAGGTCTTCTCCCAGCCCAGCTCTCTTGGGGCAGCTCTGGCAGCACCCACAGGGGCAAGCCAGCCTTCCCCAGAGCCAGCAACGCTGGCTCCAGAGATGCTGCAGGATGGTGTTAGGGAAAATGTTTTAAAACCCACAAATCACCTGAAGCAGCATATCTACCTAGAACCGGTTACAGAGCAGCAACATGTTCATGCATTTATTCCTAATGGTCTACAGAACCCAGTTCCAACTCAAGACTGCATGGTTCATGGGCATAACATGTTCATTTTGTGGGAACAGACCTGCTCTGTGCTGGAACTGTGGTGTTAATTTAGAAGATGGCATTTTTCCCACAGTTCTTATTAAACCAATAACCCGACGTTACCTCCAGCATCAAGGGGCAACGTGCTGTTGGAGGCAAGACAGAACAAAGGTCCTGACTGTAGTAATTGCAAAAGGGCTTAGGGGCTGTTCTCTTCAGGGGAGAGACAGGGAGATGCAGCCTGGCCAAGCTCCAGAGCCTGCGGTTTTAAGAGATCCTCACTCGGGTTGTATTGTGTTGATGTGCAGTGTTAAAGAGCTGCCACTTCTGCACCCATGCCTGGCTGGGTTACAGGAACTATTTTCAGCATCTCTCTGCCAGAAACGGCATCTCTCATGACTTTTATCGTGGAATGGATGCGTGTTTGTAATCAGCTTGGAAAATCTGTTTCTGAGCTTGTCCAAAACCTCATCTTTGCTGCAGAAACAACTGTACTAACACAGCCTTCTCTCCCTTTAGCAGTATGGGGAATGATTTGCTGTCCTGGGAAATTGGTCACAGCATAAGCCTGCAGGGTTTTGCAACATCAGTGTTTGATGCCTTCAGTTTAAGTGCTGAACACGCTGTACAAGCAAGCACAAGTGGACAGCATGAACTGGGAACTCTGCTGCAGCGCTAAAATTGCCAAACATTCAGGGAACTCTGCAAGCTAATCAGTAGTTCATGCAGTGATTTTATTAATTCACAGTGGGAGGCAAGGGGTTAATGCCAAGGTTAAAAAATACTGCAGGATTTGTCTCAACACAGCAAACTCGGTTGAGAAACATTTCATTTGAACGCCTTCACAAAATGTCTTTCTGAAAAAGCAGACCACCCAGGCTTTGCTCGGGCAAGGATGTTGACCACCAGCCTAAGACAAGGCATACCAGCCATGCATTTATGGCACTGTGGTTGCAGGTGGCTTTGCCCTCACTGCAGAATGCAACGTTAGCACTACATCTGTGACCAAACTGGTACTAGCCATCCCTCAGAGCTCCTTTCAAAGGAACCCCAAACTTCAGTCCTCCTGGTCTGATGTTTCTTATCACCTGGTTTGGCCTAAATGGAGCATCAGCAGTTGTGGCCTGGCTAAGGCTCTAGCCTGTTTCTTCATCAGGGAAGATAATTACAGAAACCGCTTGCCTAGAGATGCTGGAATCTCCATCACTAACCTGTTCCTACATCTTGCCCCGCATGTGGCAGAAACAAGTTAGGGAACCTTATTTCTTCATATGGAAGGGGGGCAGAATTGGAGATCTTGAGGCATCTTCTAGTCCTGCCTGTGATAGCTTGCTGTCCAAAAAATTGCTCTGGGATCCCACATTAGAAACGTGTTGATAGGGTTCTGACGTGCAGCTGATGACAAGATGGCCTGTGCCTCTTGAATCTTTCTATAGGAGCTGCTGTTCTCACAATCATTCATGCATTTCCTTCCACTGGAGAATCCCAGCTTACAGACAGGCAATGTAAGCCTTTTTAACATCCTTTTCCCCAGATGAGAAGCCAAAACCAGGTTTCAAGTCACAGGTTTAGCCTCCCATTGCTTTGGACTGAAGAACAGCATCATGCTCCACATTACCGTCAAGGCCAATTGTTGCACAGGTAGTATTAGTCCCATGAGTCCCCAGCTCAGATAAGATACCCTCAAGCCCACTGCATCCAACAGCTCTGCCATCAACACTGGGATGCCTCAGCAAATGCGAGGCTTTTGCACCCATCTTTAGCATCCTCACGGGTTCACATCCCACAGATGCCTCATTTTTCATGTTGAAAACAACCTGAAGAGTTACACTCCAGACTGTCAGGTTCCTGAATAGCTCCTTGTCTCAGAAAGCCAAAATCTGCTCCTACAAGAAATTACTGTCAGCACCACAGCTGTAGGAGCACCTCGTTTGTTTAACAGCCTTAAGTAAGGAATCACAGTCTAGTCCATTGCCTTCAGGGGAACATCTACCAAAGGACAATTTATTGGAAAACCAAAAGATCTTCACAGAAATGTGTTACAGTGGCAGGAACAAACTGATCAGGCAATCTCCTACTTCCTCTCATTTGAAGGAGCACAGTAATTTATCTTCCAGGGCCATACGTATAATTCTGCAAAACTCCATTAGCCAAATAAAGGCAGTGTAAGGTAATTTAGATTGTGTATATATAAAAAAAAACCCAACCAGCCAAACAAAAAAACCTATCCTGAAGTACCATATTCCAGTTAGAAACCATACATACAGGGTTTACCGGCAGCAGCAACTCCTACCTCTTCCTTCTTAGATTATAGGCACCGAAGAACAAGTTCAGCAGAAGATACCTGAAGCTGAGAGATGTTACTGTGCAAATACATTTTTCCCCCACTTAAAAAAAATAGATAAGAGGAAGATATAAACATCTTATTTATTAAATCAAATAAAAATGCAAAATGTATTTCACATGCCTTACATGGAAAAAGTAGAGAAACTTTCAAGACCTCAAAACAAGACCGTGTCGGTTGACACGCAGGAAACAGGAACATCATAAACAGTCACATAGAGGAGGAAGGACTGGGGGGAGGCGACATGGGGATGATGGGCAGTTCCTCCCCACTCCGAGAAAGCTCTCCTAAAACCCAGGATGGAGTTTATGCTCAGCAAGCATCACAAGTCCCAAATTAACTTTAGCATATACTTATTTTGGAGGAAGCTGTATAAAGAAGTACAGTTAACTAGTAACTAGTCAAAACAGTGGTCTAAACTACGTACACCATATTCATGTGAGGTGGAGGCGAGTTTATTTTCTGAACCTCAGTAGGGACAGTAGGAGAAACGCAAACACTGAAACAAGCTTTTAAAAGCTGGATCAATCCGCGACTCTGCTATTAAAATAAGCAAGAAGAAAAAGAGAACTATTTTTTTCTAAACATTTTAATTACTTTGTCATCTTCCATCTCTTCCTCCCGCCTACACACAACTTCTGGAAGCTGAAATGACACTCAACAGCAAATACAAAGCATACACCAATAGTATGGTCCACAGTTTTTCTAAAGTCAATAGTCCAGCAATTTTAAAGTGATCTATGTGCAAAAAATTAACACATGAAGGAGTTCCTTAAAAAAAAAAAGAAAAAAAGAAAAAGAGAGAAATCACAGTCTACTGCAGCCTTAATTTCTACTTTAAAAATAATTCTGAGGATTAGCACTACATTTCCCAGTGGAGGAGAGATCAGTAACTGCAAGTATTCTGCCAAACCTATGACTTGGTGTTGCAGAACCGTCACCATCCCAAGTTTACTACCCGCTGGCAACTGGAAAACAGACTGTATCCCCAAAGAGAAGTGGGAAAACCACTATTCATAAACTGGTCATCTGACACATAAACATTCGAAGCAGGTAGGTACTCAGACTGCTACCTACGACTGAGCAGAGTCCTCCCAGCATGACTAACAGTAAATGAGTAACAATAAAATGTGCAAGTTTCGTAAGGGCAGTATTTGAAATGTTCCCAACTGCTCAATGCCCCTAGGCCTCAACTATCCCCTCGTTAACAGTGGTGTAAGTCAGGGCAGCTCTGGTGAAGTTACAGTAGAAATTGCTGTGCACGAGGATTTCTGTGTGAGAAGAACAGTCCCTTGAACTACAGACTAGTTCAGTCCTGACCGCACTACAATAGGGAATTGTGTTTAAACCATGAGTAATCATGTAATCATCTCCCAGCATAGTACTTTTCTGCACACACGGAATGTAAATGGCCAAGATTTACAACTGATGATTTTGCAGATTTAATGGATTACATTTCTGTAATGGTTCTGGCAATGCAAACTCAGTTAAAAAAAAAAAAAAAGCAACACCAACAACAAAACACAAACCACAAAAAAAAAACCAACAACAACAAAAAATCCCACACTCACTGCCATCTGCTTTTTGCTTTATTTGATGACTTCTCTGGCACACAGTTCATGTTTTCGAACAGTGCCTAACTGTTCAGAAACATCGAATTACTTGGGATGGGGAGAAGGGTGGTCCTATGGATACTGTCCAGGTGTGTAAGACACACCGCAATAGGTGATAAAGCTAAATCGTGTTTAGTCTAGAAAATGGAGCAGAGATCCCTAGTTCCTAAGCAAGGGCCATGAAACAAAACAATCACCAACTAACTCATAAAATGCCTTGAGTTTCCCAGCTGAAAACTTTGGAAGAGGAGCACAACATGAGCAGTAAAGTCACTTGGTGTTTAATGGCTTTCAAAGTCATCTCGCTAAACAGTTCAAATATCAAAACTATCCCCAATTTGAAAGCCAAGTGGCAGTATCCTCCCTTTCACTACCCACTGCTGCGTGGGACTGAGGAGCATTATGGAAGCTGGTGGGGGGACCAGCTATGGGAATATGACCAGTCTTTGCCGGTGTGAAGGAACAGCACACTGGACCACAGAAGAAATCTCACCCAAAAACAAGAGGCCTTGAGGACGAAGAATGAAGGCAGACACTCGGCCTGATGCAAACCACATACCGTAATGCAGGAAGATGATGGTTCTGGTGCAGTACAAAGCACAGCCCAACTGGTTTCATTTGCGGAGGATGGCTAAACACTAAAACCACACACTGACGTGTGTTTTAAGTGCTGTTAGAACCATACCACGTACAACATTTCTCCTTGTTTTTCACCCCCATAATGCACTAAAGTAAATCCAGACCTTAAAGAATAACTTGCATAGTAAGAAAAGGTCATCAATTTAATCATTTACTTTAAGCAGGCAAGCAAAATTTGTAAACATTCAAAAGCGGCAGCATCCAAGTTACAAACAATTTAAGGAAAAAAGAATTGAGATTATTAAGGTTTTTCATCCTCTCAAAAATTTTGGAAATAATCTTTTAAAACACCGCAGACATTGAACACTCGGGTTACACCTCTTCCAATCCTGATCGCAGTCCTGCCTTCCAAGGAGCTCTGCTTTCCAAAAGGCATGGTCTCACGGTCACCATGCTTTTTCGCCTTTGCCATTTGGAAGTCAGCTACCGGAGCATTTCACCCCAGCCTAAATCCCGTTTGCAAAGGGAATGCTTGTGTCTTGATTCAACACCTCCTTAACTTCCGAGGGCAAAGCATCAAAGAGGTGATCTTCCACCACGAGCCCGCCTTTCCTGAGAAGCTGACACTGGCCCAGCGTGGCTGGCAGACGGTCCAAGCAGTTTCCCTTCAGTTCCAGGTGAGTCAGCTGCAACAGTTGACTAACTTTGTCTGGGATTGAGGTAATACAGTTTTGTCCCAGACTCAAAGTCCTCAATTTAACACATTTAAACAACTGTTTTGGCAAAACGTCGACTTTGTTTCCCGTAATGTGAAAATGCTGCAGATTTTGAAGCAGACCTATTTCCACTGGAATCAACGCGATTGAGTTGTAGCTTACATCTAAACACCTAAGTTTCTGTAAACTGAACACTGCAGCTGGTAAGGATTCGAGTTTGTTATTGGAGAGATAAAGAGACTCCAAATTCTTTATGTGGGTAATGGAGGAAGGAATGTTGACTATTTTATTGTGCCACAGCTTTAAACAAGTCAATCTTTTTAAGTGCTGGAAACTGATGATTTCTTCAATTGTGCGTATGCTATTTGACTTTAAATCCAGTTCCTGTAAGTTAGAGAGGCTGAAGATGGCGTGGGGAATTCTCTCCAGTTCACAGTTCTGCAGTTCCAACTCCGCAACGTTGGTCATTTTCTTAAGGCTATTCAGTACCACTAGCTTAGTGCCATCATTATGAATGACTAATTTTGTCAGATGTGGTGCCACATCTGTGATATTGGGGGGAATTTTGGTCAAATTGCTCTTCACGTGGAGAATTTTAAGGTGCCTCAACTCTCTGAGAGACTCGAGCCCTATCATTTTATTGTTTTCAGAGTTCAAATTGCCTATCAGGTACAATTCACGGAGGTTTTTGAGCAAATACACCCACGCAGGAATTTCTGCAACATCTGTGAATTTCACATAAAGGCATCTCAAGTGGTCCCGGAGAAAGCTGAAGGCAGTCTGCTCGACCTTCGCAGGGCAGTGGCACAAGTGAAGCTCCTGAAGATTTGTCATCTGGGAAATTTTTGCCGGGATTTTTGCTTCAGGAATCAGCTCCAGTTTCAACACATCCAGATCAGTCAGATCAAACACTGCATCAGGGACCCCCGAGAGCATGAAGAGATGCAACTCTTGCTTGTCCTGGGCATTGCGGGAAACGTGTTGCCGCAGCTTTTCAAAAGTCCATTCATGGTTTAAACTAATTTCCCGTAGTTTGTTCTCACTTACCTCTGACAGAAAGACACCGAAGCGCTTAGAATACAGCTGGTCATACTGATCTACCATATGCAAGAGAAATGCAAAATCATTTTTGACATCAGGGATATCACTGAAGCTACTCTCTTCCCTGACCTTTTCAAAGGAATATTCTTTTAAAGGTATCCGGAACAGCCAGAAAAGCGTGTAGAGGCAGATAAAACCGTAGACACAAATGAGGGAAATATAGCTGATAAGCAGCTTCTTCAACATGTAAGCCATGTTGTGTGTACATTCAAACTGCGTGTAGCCGATGAGGTGTTCCACCTTCGGGTTGCAGATGTGTTCAAAACTGATGGTGTTGACAAAGTTCGCAGTATAGCAGAGAATAAATATGAACTTGACCGTCTTGATGACAGTCTGGCCAACGTAGAGTTTGTAAATCAGGTCACTGTCCTCCACATGAGCCCGGAACTTACGGACTTTCTCAAAGAGCGCTTTGGCTTGTTCGCCATCTTTCTTATCTAAAATAGTGACGCTGGGAACCTCGATCATCGGCTTATCAGCTGAGAATTTGAAGCCAGACTTTGTTATCATGGGAGTGCTGGCACTTGGGCTTCCTTCGTCACTGCTAGTGGAAACATACTTGGGCAGGGACTGGGCACCAGTTAACCTCTGTTTGTTCTCCTCGGAGTCTTCGCATGCCGTTTCAGACAATGCTTTTGTAGTCCAAGGGGATTCAAAGCACTTCCCTAATATAGACACAAAATGTTCAATTTTTGAGCAAGTCTTGGGATACTTGAACCAAAAATTGCTACTGACTATTAAAATAATAGTATGGATAAGAACAAGATAGGGAAAATACTTAGAATACCAAGGAAGAGCCAAATGATAGCACATCTGGTTAATAAACACGTATTGCTGAAAATCCAAATTTGTTTTACGGCCTGAAGAATCTTTCTGCTCCTTCTTCAGCTCCTGGCGTGGTTCAGTGGGTTGATACTGAGAAGAGGTAGCTCTGCTCAGAGGTACATCAGGTGTTACAGTAGGGGCACTTCCAAAGGAAACCGTTCTCATTGCTGCTGCTTCTCCTTGGCCAGTGGTTGTTTCAACAGTGGTAAAGTCAGCCTTCCCTGATGCACCGGGTTGTGCTTTTGAATTTACAGTAGACTGCAAAACTGGCAAGCAGACCACCTGGTCTTTGGTCAGCTGCATGGTTCCAGCAAAAATGGCAACCATTAACATCACAACGGCTAGATAATCCATAAATACATCCCACCATGGTTTCAAGATACGGTAAGTTGGCTGGATGTCATTGAGCGATGCAACTTCTGCAAGGGTAAACATTCCTACAAGAGAACAAAGGCAAAATCAGTATTGTTGGTGGGTAAAAGCAGGTTATTTTGCCATTTAATAACAACCGCACCACAACATACAGACCCTCAGACGGTTTTGTTGCTTGTCACACACTGCATCATGCCCTCAACACGCTCTTCTCAAAAGATATATATACTGAAACGAAGCGTTACGCCAGCTGGTACTTACGTATCTTTGCCTCTTCACAGTAGGAGCACTGAGGCCTGCTCTGTGCAACTGAAATACCAGAAAGGTGAAGTGCTGCAGCTGCTATATGTTAATGTGAACAGCAGCAACTGATCACACCACACAAAATCTGATGCTGTAAAAATGCCTACTTGAGTCGGAACACGAGAAATCCAGCACTGAAACTAGTTTGTAGGGCCTTGCTTTTAAACAAAATAGCGTGTTAAATGCTTAGCACCTCACTCGTGACTCACACAGTGTATTTTAGGTCTCCTGCTACATTATGAGCAAGGTCTGTCATTTAATCTAACACAGTAACAGTCAATGTCTCCCACTCCTTGCTATTGAGCATAGGCATTGCTTACCAGACTGATCGTCTCCTTACCCTTAAGTGCCACTGCCTAAGTGAAAGTCTTGCAGTTATTACATGAATATTTGGCACAGTTTTTAAGTGCATCTTGAACTTTTACAGTGAGAAAAAGTTATCACCTATTTCTCAGATCGGACGTACTGCGTACATTTTTTCCCCAATTAATGAAGAAATAATCCTTGCTCAGAAAAATCCAACTCCCTATTCAAGAATTTCCCCCCCTACTCTTTCTTAACCCAACAGGGAAAAGATAGTTTCAGACTATTGTCACATCTTGGTGATTATAGGAAGCTGGTTAGTCCAGGTAGCACACAAGAGCAGGTTGCAAGGCTTTCACTTTAATTTGAACATATGCACTGCGAGACCAAGTGGCAAACTAATTGTGTGAAAATCCAAACCTCTCTGCAGCTTTAAATGGCTTGCCTTGCTTTTTGTTTTGACAAAATCTAGGGAACTCAATTTATCAGCTTATTTTTTAAAAAGTTTCCTGTGCAAGCAGGATGCGGTAAAATCATCATTTTAGCTGCTGAACTTGTGACCCAAATTTGCCATTTTTAAGTCAAATATGCAGCTTGTGTGCACACATGGAGTGGGGAAGGATAGGGGACGCACGTTATCACCGTCTGGCTCCCTTTGGCTGGGAAAAGAATGGCTTGGCAAAGCACAAGGACATCAAAGCAAGCAATAAAAGATGCACCAGATTTATTATTTTAACTTGTAGCAGACCAATTCACATGGACCGGGAGCAGGGAAACCCTACAGACAGGGTCACAGGCAACAAACACACACAATCACTTGATTATTTCTAGCCCACATTTCTCTGAAGAAGATAACAGACATTTCTATGATCTCAATGATCAGCTACTGCCTATGTGGTAAAAGGCACACGTTAGTCCCTCTTGCTCTTACAGAGCTGGGCATGGAGCTCATGATGGATAAAAGTGTCCTCCACCACAGGGAGGTACCAGCCCCTGGCCTCCCATGCTCTCCCTTCCAGAAGGTTTTACAAATTTTGCGTTCTTAACCTGGGATGTGGTGTAGGCAGCCATAGTGGAGAGGGTCCTGCCGCACTGCAGCACTCAGCTGGTGTTCTTTGCATGGCTGCCAAAACGTACAAGTCTTAGCTCCTCAGGGAACAAGCAGAAGCAACTTCCAACTCTGTATTTTCCAGTCAATTTTCTATATTCCTGTCAAATCCTCATCCCTCCAAAGCAACTTGCCGGGGCCTCACATCTGTCCCAGCTCCAGGAGAGTCTCCTCCTGGCAGAAGGTTCCTGAGCCTTTACCACACCCTTCCCCAAGGCTGGGGTTGCTGTAGGAAGTGCTGATGGACACATACCAGTAACACACCCCACTGCTGTCAAAGCCTCACAGGGCTTTACTTGAAGGTAGCTACATACTCCTGTCTTCTTTACTGTCTCCTGGTGCTTACCTTGGCTGAGTCACAGCACAACTGCTTGCCCTAGAAGTTCTACCTTTGACATTTAAATAACACGCAAAAGAATAGCATTAGTCACTTGTACTAATGTGAACAGATAGATATAAAAAGGTTCCTCCTTACTCCTAAGGCCAAACTGCCACCCAGGACAGGAAAACACAAAACAGCAGCAGAGGGGTTCTTCCTGCATGTTTTTTTTTCCCTCTCCTTCCTTGGAAGCTGTTTGGGAGGATGCTCGCCCGGGTCTCCAGGATGCTGTGACTGTGAGGTGCCCACCTTGGCAGCCATTAAGCTACTCACAGAAGAGCAGAGCGCCAAATGCTCGGCCCAGACAAGGTGCATGTGCTTTCCAGAGCTGAACCTCTGCCCGCAGAGCTACGCCACGTGCAAGGGGAAGGTGGCAAGCGATGGGATGGAGGAAGGTGATGACTGCTGTAAAGAACACGGGTAGCTGCTGCCACTCCTTCCTCCAGCGCTAGCCTTTACCTCAACTTTGCAGCAGCTAATTATGTGGGAAGTTACTTCATTGCGGTTTGGGGCACAACCTGCTGAATTCCTTTCACAGAACAAGGGTGAATTTTTTTTTTTCCTTTCTAAATTTTTTTCTCCTTTCTGCCATGATAAGTTGTGGCTAAAGCACTGAAATCCCAGTGCTGCAGACCTGGCGGCTCTGAGCAGCTGAAGTAATGGATGAGAAATGAGGGAGCACAAAGTGGTTCCATTCAGAGACTTTGAAAGAATTAAAAAGCCTAAAGCTCAAAATCACCTCTCTCAGGCCTCTGTCTTGCACACACACAAAATGATCTAAAAAAAAAAAAAAGTTAGACACAACAGAACCTGTGTAATCCTCTTTGTGAGGCTGTAGGCAGCACAGTGTAGCAGGAGTGTTACACTGAGAAGTACCACATTCAGTGTTCTGAACGCGTTTTTTTCCTTGGAGTTACTGATACTCAGAGAGCTGCTGTTTTGGCAGAGATTAGCAGTTATAAAATAGCCCTCTGTGGCAATACTGCCTAATACTGTGTCTCATAAGAGGCAGACCTTTTTCTAGCCAGGGAAAAAAAAAATCAATTCTGGGAGCTGAACACAGGTTTCTGTCCTCAGATATCTAAAATATTACTCAAAAACTGTTTTGAGAAAACTCCAGCCAACAAAAAGCACAGAACACCCCTATAAACCTATACACAGGATTAGAAACATTCAGACTGACAAGTTGTAAATAACAATCGTATTTCACCTTTAAATTTATCCTATTAGTGTTTGATTTTACTAAACTAATAAGCAAGTAATTCTTGTTTTCTTTTTGCAGACATTTTGTTAATAATTTTGCTGTCTTAAAACTAGAGGAACTCTGATCAACATGTCTACTATCACATTGTTATGCTTTGGGGTTTTATTTATTAGAACATTAAATTTACTTAAAACTTGCTTTTAAAACTTAAGTATCCGAATTATTCCTTGGAGCAGAAAAATGGCATTTTTGTTGTTAATTTTAAACTTTTAACAGTGCCAGATTGGGGTCAGGGTTGTTATGATAAGTTGCTGCAGTGATGACATACAGTAAAAAAACACCACACAAAACACCACCAACAAAAGATGTAAATGGTGGTCTGTGTCTCGCAGGCAGTCTTCAGCTCCCCTGCCCCAGGTCTTCTCCTCTCAAGCAGAGTGCACGCTCTATCCACAACCCTGATGCCAGAAGAAGTCTATAAGCACAAACCAACGAACAGAGCACCATGCAGCTGAAGAGCCACAGTGTCTGGTACCTCATGGTGAAAACACACATTTATTTCAGCCCTTTTCAGGGCTCACAAGGCACCGATTGGGCTTTGAGGCTCAGAGAGCACAATGGGGTTTTGACACACCAAGAAGAGAATACTTCTTACCCAATTATAACACTTTCAGTAGTTTTATGGAAAAGCTATAATATAAAAAGCTCATCATGGGATTAGCCTGGTGAATTCTTCTCACATACTGCAGACTACAAATGCTAAAATGACATGTGGACATATTGTGGTTATTTTGTAAGAAACTGTTGTAGCTTAAATACAGAAGTTAGAGGAAAAGGAAGCAGCAGATTGGTATGTCACTAATGTTTATTTACATCCTTACTTCTTCCTGTACTTACTGATAAAAACTTCATCTGTCTGCCCTTGTAATTCACTGGCTCTCCTCTTTTAAAACACATTTAAAGTTAAAGCAAATTCAAAGTTAGAACAAACAAATACATCCAGAATCGTAGTATGTGAACCTCTCACTTTATTTCCAGGTTCCCAAGACTCCAAACAAGCCCACTTTGTTTCAGGAAACAAAAAGATTCTTACATTAGCCTTGTCACTTCAACTGATCAAGAATTTCCTAAAAAAACCCCCACATTTCTAGTTGGAAAGAAAAAGCGCTACCATGAACAAAATCTTTTTCTCCCTTCCCACAGGAATCTAAGGAGAAGAAGCTTTCCCATAACTGAGGGGCTTTGCTAACTTGTTTTTTCATCAAGTGACCATAGGTTTAAATTTATTTACTCTCTTTCTCCACCAACCATTTTTATATCTTTTGTTTTCCTACTTCAGCAATATCTTACTCAAGGCAGGCAATTACACTGTAATGTGTTAAGAAGGGATTACTGTATTCCTCTTAGCTAGGATGCTGCAAAAAATACCAATTGTCCCACAGACAATCTGCAAAGACCTGAAAGATGGTTCCTTTTTTTAAAATTTCTATTTCCTTTCCCACACCACCAAAATGAAGAGCCTTGGAGGCCTTCTAAAACAATGCACAGACATTCAGAAAAGAGCCCGTAAATGCTCTGCGAGCGTAAAGACTCGTTCATCACATGCATTGGTTATTCAGGTTATAAATTTAAGAGATTAAAACAACCTAAAGGAGGTTTAACTGAAATACTACTAGGATTTGGGATCTAGTAATAAGAGGGAAACTGTCCCTGCCACTGTAGCTGGGAATTTTACGACTACCCCAGCCTGGTTTGCAACCGCACGTGTGCCTGCTGAGGAGAACTGTAGGAAGCAGCAGCCAATTTCAAAACGAAGAGTTAACTCTCCACTGCTTTACTCCAGGAGTGATTATTGTGCTTTGCTCTACCTGACCCAACTCTGGTTACAAAACCAGCTTTAGGTACAGCAGGGACTACAGTTTCTCAAGCACCCTGCAAACCAGACCACCAAACTCACCTAAGCCTGGGTTTCTGTGTTGAGTGTCCCTATTGCCAGAAAAGCCCAGGAAACATTCCACAATAAAATACAAAGCAGGCATTTTAAAAAAGGTATTTTTATAGTGTTTCTCCACTACACAAAAGAAGGTATTGCAGAATATTAGCACCAAAATCTAAGGGCTACAGTGTGGCTTCTGGTATCAGGCACCTCCTGATAAGTCCTGTTGTCTCAGGAAGATCAGAAACATATTTAACATATGAACCTGCATGGAAAAAGATTTCTGTTATCTTTTTTTTCCCCCCACCAAATTAGAATTACAAAGAAACCCACTCACTATTTCCTCCTTAAACACCCAAGAGTGACCAAATCTACCGGTTTTGGTTAAATCTGCAAGATGTGAGTTGGTTTATTTTTGTTTGGCTACCCATTGCCTGAGCAAATATTTACTGGTTGGGACTATCTGATATTCCATGCCAAGCAAGTATCTATAGGGTAGGATATTTATCTGTATGATTTGACTTTCTTAAAATTAATTGCATGTCAACCTGAAGGAAGTATTTTAGAGATGGTGTATCACAAGATGCTCTGTAGGCGTAACAGATAACTAAATAAGGGGAAAGCTGAAAGGAGATTTCCTACAGAAAGAAACATTCCAGCTGAGGAACAAGAGTCCCACAATAGCCTTCAATTATAACCAAATCTCATTATATAAATATATATATATGGAAAAATATGGTGCTGTAATAACATACTCACCTGATTACAGAAAATAAATTCACATCACTCATATACTCATCATTTGATAAACAAAACAGCCTCAAACTCCACACACCACCACCACCCCTTCCCCCAACTCCCCCATGTCACTGTCCAAATTACACAGCTATAATTTTGGACTTTGCCTGAAAGAGAGCACAATCTCTGATACAGACTGCAAAATTTTTCAACTAAGGAATCGGCATCTATATGATTATTTACCTGAGTGACAGTAATTTGGTAAAAAGAAAAAATCATCAAAACCCAGTAAACCTAATTTTGCTTGGAATGCATACAGAAATATTGGGCTTCAGTAAACTGGAGACAAAATTAAGATTCTTGCTTTATAAAATCAATGTCAGATTAGTACCCAACTACAAAACTCATGTTTATAAAAAAACTTTTTTCTTTTTTTAAATTTAAAAAATTTTTGCTTTTCAAACTGGGCTTTTGCAGGTTGTATAACACTCTAACCTACTTTTGGATCGTGCTGTTTAAGTGTTTACACTGACTCTTCCTTGTTTACCAGTTCTTTGAAGGTCTAGTGCTATACACCACTCCTACACAGATGGTTTTGTAATCAATGTGATATTTAAAAAGCAGTATTAGCAGCCGTGATTTCCCTAACAATAAACCCTTGAATCATATCTCATTCTTCCCCTGCTGAAAACGACTAGAGATGTCTGTTAAGGATGACCTTCAAGCCAGGAACCCAATGTATTTCTGACTAGCTCCCCAAAGCACACTAATACAGTTAAATCTGCCTTCATGGTATCCAAGTTGTGCGTCCACAGAACACAGGAACAAATCCCCACTCTGCCTAGTGCTGTGCTCCTGTGCCATGCTCTTACCAGAGGGATGCTTTGGTGAACAGTACAAGCTTCAGGGTTTGTTTCACATTTATCCCCAAGCTTCAGGGTGCAACACAGGCTCTCAGTGTCTTACAGATTATGGCTTGGCAGTTTTTGACCTTGAAAAAGCTCAGAGAGATGCTAAGCTGAACATTCAGCAACACCAAGCTCTGTCCTTACTTCACACAGGTTAGTAGTGTTGGAGACCATAAGAAGTGTGAGAGAAGAGATGTACGAAGGAAACAAAAGTGGAGAGTGGTTCCTGAGCACCCCCTGCTCTGGTCTCTAGCTGATACAGAGATCAGGATTACATGTGCAGCAGTTCAAGTCAGTAAACCACATGTGATTTCATTGTTATAAAACAAACCATCTAGCAAAGCCTCATGCACAAAACCAAGAGAAATGACTAATAAGGCTAGACCCCAGCGGGGGTAAACACTGACCATATGCTTTTCATATCTGTAAGTAACAGTCCGTGAATGCACTGGCAATTTCTCTGGGGAAGAACACAAATACTGCAACTGCCCAAACAGAAATTGCACAGCAGAGTAACAAGACCTTGCAGATAAGACAAGGAACATGCCTTGGTGTACCCCAGCACACGCATTCCAAGCCTGGCATGGTGGTTACAAGCAGTTTTACTTACACAATACCAATTTGCCCTCTTTTTATGGAAGGCCGCATATTGCCTGTGACTGAAGTAGCAAAGCCAAGGCTGAGTGGTCGGTCAGACTTCCAGCAGCAGTTTCTGTTTTACCCGGCCAGACTAGAACAAAAAGAGTGAGTAGACACTGTGTGTCTCATTACACAGAACTGCTAAAGCATACCCTAAACTGATAATCCTGAGCAGATGCCCTAACTCACACGTGCAAGAGCCCCACTTTAAACCAAGTACATAAGTACAGACAGAACTGGCAGCCGATTTTAACCTGCGCTGACATGGACGTAACAATTACAAGTTACAGCATCCAAAATCCAATGAACAGCTGTTTGCAGGCAAATGTTGAATATTTAATCCCTTTGCCATTCAAAATCTGCAGTTCCCTTATCTCTTCGGCAGTGATGTTTCTGCAGAGTTTTCACAGCCGCTGTCAGAAGTATAGCGACACACAGTAAACATCTGGCACTTCTACTGACCAGAGCACTTGGGGAATTTATCAAGATGCAAAAGCAAGCTGCACCAAAATAAAAGCACATCTGGCAACTCTAGCCCTTAGAGCCTGCTTTTTATCAATTAAAATAAGTTAGATTTCCTTTCTAGTTTAGAAATCTGAAAAACAAAAGTTAAAAATTAGACTCCAATGTTATTAAATTTGTTTTTATGTAAATCCCCAGGGATACAATGTTTGTTGTATTAAATACCATGATCTCAAGTAGAGACGGCACTCAGCGACTCATGCAATTCCTCTGAAAAATTCCTTTCTGCTCCACAGCCACACACGCTGCCAGTCTGTCTCATCTTGTTCTGGACTCACCTGGAACTGGAGCAACTTCAAAAGTGGTAAGAAATTGAACTTGGCAGAGTGCCGCTCACTTGCTGATTTTAAGCTACAGAATGTAAAGATACAAATCTTATTAGAGGATATATTAGTACCTTTAACTACACACCCTAAACATACCTGATGAATAGGAAGGAGTGCCTACCAAAGAAAAATGTCACTTAAGTTCACATTGCTGGTTTTAATAGCCCCTCTTAAGGGCAAAATGACCTCTCCACCTTAACTCGTGGTACTGAAGTCTAGGTTTACTTAATTTCTCAACTGTATTCCTGGAATAACCTGGAAGCAGGTTTACTGAGTAACTAGAGCAAGTTATTTTCAATGAATACTTTCCTTTTTATTTTCAATGAACATGCCAGTGACCTTGCACTGGAACATTTACTGCATCCTCATGGAAATTCAGACCAAGAGAAGACAAAAAGTTCTTTAGTTAAAAGAACTGGATCCATTGTTCCTTACCTGAGCTGGAACATCTCTTCAGACAGAACAACAAACACAGTGACTCTCACTGCATTACATATTAAGCACAAGTTTCACATGTAAGATTTGCACACATATGAGATACTTTGTATGTGAGAGGTGACACTTCCATTGCATCCATTAGCTAAAAGAAACCTTGGAAAGGCCACACTTTGATTAAAAAATAAAACAACAAAAGCAATTTAAACACACAGAAATAAACCACCAAAGCCACCCAGCAACACAAGAATGTACAAGTAAACATCAGCCTCCCTACTTCCACGTCAGAGTTCCTCTTTCTGCCAAGATTTCTTCCAAAGCAAGAGCAGTAGGAAGGTGTGTAAAGTGCAGCCGAGAATCAGGATATGAAAAAGCACACTTGAATTCCACCTTCTCTTTTACCCACTATGCCAGCATAGAGATGCCTGGATTGGGGGG
>VXBZ01004243.1:707094-751613 GCA_013399135.1 Heliornis fulica
CCCCCCACCATCCGGTTTCCCCCTACCCAGAGCAGACAGCACAACACAGCTTGCTCCCAACCCTACCTGCTCTCTATTAGAGATCTTCTATGCTTCGGACATCCTGTCACATAGATATCAACGGGGACTTCTCACATACAACTCTGATCAACAGATGAAGGATGACTTATTAATGTTACTGCATTCCTCCCAAGCTTCCAATAGCTGAATCTCCAGCAGTTTCATGCCAGGAAAAATGCCTGCAGCTGAAGCATTTATCCTCAAAGGGATTTAAGTTTACTATATTTCTTTTTCCTCTTCCAAAGTTAAGCTGCTTTCTGTAAGAGGTAAGCCATTTACTTAGTCCATCTAGTCCTGTAATTGTTTGGTTCAGGGTGTGTACTTCAATCTCAGTGCTTAAGCATAAAAGGAATTACACTGCAACACATATTTTGGAGGCTGCTGTTTTGAAGTTTTGATGATGAGTTCAGATCACCTCCTTCCTTTTTCTCAGTAAAACAGAAAATGGAAAAAAAAAACCTCCAAAACCAAACCAAAACCAAACCCATTCAAACATCTTAAGAACAGGGAGCACATTCCAAAAGGCTTGATGTCTTCCCTAAGACTGAGGCATTCCTGCTGTAACAAGCAAGCTTCCAGCTCTGCAAAAAGGTCTAGTAAGGCTCAATTTTATCACTTGCTGCTATTCACCAGCACCAGAGCAGATCCATACAGACTCCAATTTAAATATTTACTATTGCTAAATTTGTATTATGATTTGATCCAAATGCCCCAGCTGGAATCGTAACCTCTCCACTGAGGGCTGTCCATCAGGGAAAAGGCAGACAACCCTTGCCCCTGAGGCTTACTATCTGAAAGTGATTATTTGTGAGGCAATGACAAGCATGTTTGTGACCATAAAATTCAGAGCAAGAAAACACAAAGCACTGGGCTTCCAGAAAATGACAGAAAAAGCAGGATAACAGTGTGATTAAAAGTATAATCAAACTTACCATTTAAGTGCACTGCTATCTTTGAAGCAGCTTAACATTATGACCAGATAAATCTGTTTACAGTTGCAGCATTCCTGTATCCTTAGCCATACTCCTTCCCACTGGTTTGAGAACGATGCTATCTCAAAAACAAGGCACTAAACATAACAGCTCTTGAAACCTACTTTCCCAGGAAAGCAGACAATGAAGCTTTCCAAGTATGTACTTCAACTCAAAATATAGAAAGACAGCATTTTGTTCAATCTCATCTACAGAGAGATGTCACTCCTGCTCCAGCACTTACCACCTTGCCATAATTACTGCAGCCTTCCCCACACGAACATTTCTGACAGCCGCCTTCACAGACATGCAGTCAGGTACCATGTCACTCTGCTTTTTGCAGCCACCATGCTATCTGCTTGGATGGCCAAAAAGGGAGGGCAGTGCAGAGGCAGCTTTGCTGCTTCTGCAGGCAGCACTTCTTACTCCACGTGCTCACCACTTGAACTTGCTTTGTGAAGCTACTCATCACTTCAAGCAGGGTAAAAGAGACTCCCCAGTGGCTGTGGAAATAAACGGAGAGTTGCCCTCTAGCTGGAGTAAAACATACCCCTCGGGGTTTGGTGTTGCCCTTGTTTCAGTGTACAGCCAAAGCAGGCAACTTCCACGTTCTCCATCAGGCCCTAGTCAGGTCTGGGCAAGTACAGATAAACAGCAAGGCAAGTTCAGGACACAGCATTAGCATCACACTGGCCTGGAAGAAGGAGGGTCCCTTCATTCTAAATCATCTTCTAACCCTTCCATCACTATGCCAAGACTTAAAAAAACCCCAGAGGAAACAGAAAGGCTGAGCTTGTGCAAGTACATCTTCAGAGCTAGGCTCTCACTGTGCCTTCAGCTGAGCCTAACGCAAAAGCCTTTGGCTTTCAGAAAGAGGTTCAATTCAGCCCTTCATGCTGCCCTGGGCAGAACAAGGTGGAGATTCAGGACTTGCCTTAAGGCAAGCTGTTCTTTAACATCATTTCCAGTGGTGTTTCCATAAAGATGTGTAACTGACAAGGCATCACCTTGTCAGTTACACATCTTTATGTGTGACACCTTCTCACATACATGAGGCAGGAAAAACAGACCAGGTATTTCTTTTATCTTGTAACAGCACCAGAAAACACCAGGTCCAGTGCAGTAGTGGTGGACGGACAACCACAGAGTTCCTGTCCCACCCGCATGTGAGACCTCCACACACTGAGTGCCATGGCCCTACAGGCCTGGAAACATCCCTCTCTTGGAACCAGGTAGCCTGGAGGCAACCTCCAACTTATCATGGGTCAGCAGTGATTACTAACCCTGTTTGCATTTCAAATTTTGACTCCCACAAAGCAAGCCCAAAACAGCCACAAATCGCCCACACGGAGACCTGAATCCCGTCAGAGCTGACTGCGAGTAATCTTCAGTACACCAGATCTGTCCCTAAGTTTGACTGGCACTATATTAACAAAGATCTAGTCAAGAACATTAGGACAACTATCCAACCACTTTATTTGTATGTTCCTGTTATCTCATCTGCACACTTGGACTGCTGCCTGTGCATGTGGGTGTACAGCAATAACATACATATGACTACATTCCCAGAAACCATCAGTCAAGAGTTTAGGATTTGTCATAGCCAGACCAAAACATGAACGAAACCATCCATTTCATTTATTATGAAGCTTTGTAACAGCCTGTCTTTGAGCAGGAATTTTGCATATCAAATTATGCCTCCAGTGATGATTTTTTTTTTTAAAGAAAAATGTTAACAAGGTTCAGAACTCTATTTTTATTCCCTTTTAGGCTAAACAGCAATTTTAATCTCCATTTGAAGTTCCTCAAAAACTAAATAAACCCACCCTTTCTCTTAATATAAAACCACCAAGGGACTTTGGATTAGCAAGACTTACCTAAACTATTCTTTTAAGCCTTCACTGGTTTCAGTTTCCCAAGAATAGACTTGCTTTAGGAAGCCAAACAAAGGACCATTCTCTGTGCCCATCACAAATCCTGGGATATCCACATTGAGCACTAAGTGACCTTGCAGGACATATCCAAAATGGTGACTTAGAGAAGGCAGGTGATGTGCTACTGGTTTAAGTTCTTGCACAAAGACACAGCCATGTGAAACATCCTTGGATCACAAGACCTAACTTGGGTTGGAAGCTAAAAAAGCAAAGAGCCAGTACAACATCAGTCAGACAGAGAGTTGTTCTTCAGCCTTGACGGAAAGTTGTCCCAAAACGGGGCCAATGGCTCACTGTGCTGCTTGTTCTGTTACAAGTGGCAGAGTGACTGTTTGGTTAAAACATCCTTTAAAAGACAGAGCATTAGGGGTGCCTTCTCTGCCTCATCATGCCATGCATCAGATACCACTACCTTTCATAATACTTGCATTGTGTGCTCTATGCTCCTGTGTAATGCTCAATTCCCGCGTCTTGGTCAGAGTTCCTTTGTACTCAAAAGAAAAGAAAAAAGGTGACTTTTGGACAGAGCTAGACTCCAGTAGCACTTGATATTTATATTGCATAAAAGGTTCCGTTTCATACTCTGTATCAAAGCCTTACTGTATTATGTGTTGTGTAATCCTGTCTCAAAAAGATTACAGCCCAAAAATTCAGCTGAATTGCATCAGATTTCATACTGTACAACATAACAAGTTTTTGAGGAAGGTAAAGTTTCAAGCTACAGACAGGAATAATACTCCTTTTATTTTCTGCATAAGCAGTATTTTGGCCACAGGAAGAGTCTCAAAGTAAAGACATCCTACAAAAGTTTGCAAGTATTAACAGTGCGTTGGAATCATTCCTTAATATGCAACTCTAGTTTCAAAGTGATTGAACAGAGGTTATCACTGGAGTATATGTTAGCAGGAAATTTTGCTATTTCACTGTGGCTGCACAATTCACAAATAAAACTATTTTTCTCCTGTCGCTGGAGCTCCTCCTCAGAGAGCTTAGCTGAGGTTTCCATATACAGTTAATATCGAGATAACCCCTCTAAGCGCTCTGCAAAGCCTTACTTGCTGAAGCTGGCCATATTCACCAATGCCTGCTTTGTCAAGTTGAGAAGCAGGTTGTAATAAAGCTTTACTCCTACCCTAAAGGGAGAAGATATAACTGGCTGTATGTGTATGCAAAACAAAGTGAGTAATCATGAACTGGCTTTAAAACAAAAACCCCATAAAAATTAAAACACTCATGGAGGTAAAGGCCAACAGGCTTAGGCTACAAGATCTCAAGTTATATAAATAAGAGCAATAATGCTACTGTGAGTCATTTATTAGGAAATCTTTACTGCTTTCAGTTAGGCAACCAAAAAAAATTGTGTGATAATGGCACACTTGAAATTTAGTTACATAAAATGATTCCTTGATTCTGAGTTATTGTTTGTGAATAGCTCTAATTTGAGCAGAGGTCTTAATAAAGATCCTTTTACCTCCTCACGGCAACACAGATGCAAAATTTCATTAGCGATGAGTAAAAGCACAGCCAGGTTAACATGAAATATTCAAATTTTCCCAGTTGGACTAACATTTGAGCTTTTCAATTAGGAGCTCTGCAACTCTATAGTCCAAGGCAGAGGTCAGCAAGCAACCATCAACCAGGTCATATTACCACAACCAAATAGTATAGTCTTCTCCAGTCATCCTCGAAGACAGCTGTCACTGTCAGCCACCACAGACCACAGGTCTAATCCTCCAACTCCTAGACAACATCTCCCTGTCAACTGTAACATCATCTTACCAACTACCACAGGGCAAACTATTTCTCTTTAGCAATTTAAGTCACTGAAAACCCACAGGATAAAATACTACAAATTACAACCATGCCAAAAAACAATACAGCAAAAGCATAGCAGCAAAGTGTAGTTATTTCTCTATAGATGAAAGCCAAGGGATTTGTAGTGGGTTTTTTCCTGTAATGCACAAAACCAAAATTCCAGATGCACGGTCCTTGGTTGAAGCCCAAAGGCCACTTAGCAGTCTTTATTTTCAAGATGTCTTGGACTGCATAATTTATCTAATTACTTCCACCCTCCAAAGAAAGTACAAAAGCAGCTTCGGTTTCCTCTATGATCTTCTTCGACTCTCAGAACTCCTGTGGGCAGACAAGAGCACCAAAAGCTATGAATGCAGCTTATATTTGGCATTAACTGAGCATCTTTAATTTATGATTTACAATTACATTACAAAATGCACATATGCATAAATGTGTCTTACAAATCAAGCCATCTTTCCACAGTTAGCAAATGATGCAATTTATTCAGTCATCACAGTCCAGATCAGACCAGTGACACTGTAAGACATCACACAAGCAATACAATAGCATGTACTGAAGAACTACTGAAAACTCATTTAACAAATAAAATCCATCTCATAAAAAAATCCCATGGGAGTCTTTTGCTGCAATATATCATCTGTGTTTCAGACTCAACATTCCAAAATATTTAGCTTTTTCTACAACAAAGAATTTAACTTGCGTTGGAATGACTTGCATGCAGGGAAAACATCAACTGTGCTTCCTGATGCAGCTCTTCAGAGCCAATTCATAGCATCTAAGACTTGAACATTGTATTTTCTTCTGTTCACAGGTTCAGTATCCATACTTGCCTTGCAGGTTAGTGCTATATTAAGCTAGACAGGCAGTCCACCCAGGGAAGTAGGACTAGGCCTTTCCTTTCATCTTTGCACAAAGCTTCAAGGAAGTCCACTCACTGGTCCCGTCTTCAGACCACAAATGGCATGACCACCAAAAAGCCATTCCCACCTACTAAGAGATGCTAAAAAGCCTGATCTTTTCGCATTTGCTCATGTTTTTAAAAACTTTTATTGCATTACTGTTCTTCTGATGTTCTTGTTTTAAGCCTTCCCTCCCTTGCTTTGTAATTCTGCATGTTCATTTCCACCAAAACTCTTGGATGGTGCAAAGGCATGGGTTACAAAACACATCCAGGCACTGACTGGTTTTCTTTGAGCATGTACTTATGTTTGTGTGTGGACACCAAGGGCGACAAACAGAATAGCTCTCTGCTCTTCAAGTGGTATCTCAGGAGCATACCGAGGTAGACAATGACAACAAGGCTGAGCAGCTACTTCCAGCGCTTGGAGGCCACGAAAGGGAAGCAACAACCCTCACCATCATTACACCTGTACCTATACCTCCCTGTCAACAATTTCTGTACATTAGTATTTACCAGACTCAACTGCCATACAGAAATAAAGTTGTGGGTGAGTCTGTGCCTACTTGCATGTAAGACTTCAAACTCTAATGTAAGACCAGAGAGCAGCTTTCTCCAAAACAAGTGTCAGGAGTTAATTAAAGGAAGCTGAAGACTTTTCCTCGAGAAAACATGCAGTCAGGCCTTCTTCCTTCAACATCAGGCTGCATTCCATTCCTCTATCCACTTCTGAAGCCATCAATCCTCACACACAAACGTTCATTTTCGCTGCAGATCCTTTAAGTACAACAGAGGGACACAGTACAACTATCGAGAGCTGACTGCTCAAAACCAGTTTGTTACTCTAATCTGTGTATATTCTGTTTGTGTATCAGCATGTGCCCTGCAAGCAGAGGCACAATGACACACTTTAGCACGCAGTGTGCGTTCTCCCTTTATCACCACCTCCTCTTCATCTACACACCCTCAGTGTTCCTACAGCCAGCATTATGCTCCTTCTCATATTAAATTTAGAAACAGACCTCTGAATCACCAGTTCCTGTTGTTGAAAGTAGCTAGAAACAGATGTTACAGCAAAAGAAGTTTCCTAGTAAACAATTGTAACCTGCCCACTATGTTAGAACCCATTGTTACAAAATGTTTTTAAACTGTATAAGTTTCATAGATTTGTATAAAATTAAGTGATTTAATCACCCAAGGTGCCTAATCAGAAGTATATTAATTCTTAATCATAGTGGTATCATGCAGCAGTGAGTTCCAGAGGTCAGTCACCCAATACCAGAAAATCAAACCCCACACAAACCAACCCTACCCCCCCAAACATTGCTTATAATTCATTGATTGTAAGCCTCCCACTGCACTTACTCCACACCTTCCAACTCGTGTGTAGCCAAGAAACCACATATCTCAGGCCAAGAGGTGTATGCACCTCACATGTATGTACATACATGCATACAGTATATGTACTTTCTACCAGAGACCAGACGGCGCTCAATTTTTCAGCATACAAGGAACATGTTGTTTTGCAGGTTTATATGTCCTAGCTATGAATTACTGAAGCCAGAGAGACACCACAGAGTGCTACACTCAATTATTCCTGTATTTAGCCCAAAAGACTACATGTAACTGTAAGCCAAACCTTTGTTTGCCTAACATAACACTTCCAGAAAAGCTTTCAGCCCAGGGAACACTTTGGGTGGGATCCACCACTTTCCTTTGTCATTTATTTGTTCCAGCTCTTAGGCTCTCTCACCGTTACTACTGCCTGTCTTATTTCTAATTGCCCAATTTCAGCTCCCAGCCACCAGTTCCCTTACTCCTATTTCTGTTAGCCTTTTAGCCTCCAGCAGGCTCTCCCTCAGAAGATGCTTCCTGCCAATTATCAAGTCACTCCTTTATCTATCAAGAAACAACACATCCAGCAACAGACCGAGCTTTTCAGACTCTCCTTGTGGTACTTGAACACTGTCCAGCCTCCAAGTGTCTCCTCTCTCTTCTGTTTTTAACAGACTCCTCACAACCCCAGAATCGGACTCAATTCCCCTTCTTTGCCCATTGCTCCTCCTATACACACCAAAACTCATACGGCTTTGCTGCCCTGCAAGAGGGCAGTCACATCCAGTTGTCTACTCACTGTCCCACCCTCAAGTAGTCTTCTCCCCCAGCTCCTATTCTCACTACACTGAAGTACACCTGCAGGCCTGATGATCTTGCATCAAACTATATTAAAATGCACTAATGATTGACACAGCTCACCAGGATACCCAGATTACTCTGTACAAGCTGCCCTGTCCTCGCCTACCAGGTTGCCTAGCACAATATGGCGTGCCAGCCGTGTCCGTACAGATCCTGTCCTCTCCAAGTACTTGATGAAAAGGTTCAATGGAATCTGGCCTCACCTTAATCATTAAAACAGATTTCTAGAATCATTTCCATTTGATAATGATTCACCACCAATGACTAACTTTTAAACATCAGTTAGTCAGTTCTTAAATTGTTTACTTTTGCAATACCGCATAGCGCTAACGTGTCAGGACAGGAGTCCCAATGGGGTATGTCAAAGTCCTGACTACCTCTGCTGTTGCTGAGAAAGGGAACCATAGGTAGCACTTGGAAAGAGCAAGGGAGTAGCTAGCAAAACTTGGCCTTTCTCTCCGCATCAGATGCCTCCAGAAGCCATAGATTTACTATATCTCATGCAGGTCCCTCTCCCAAGTAAAACTTAAGTCTTCAGTATGTCACCATGTTTGCTAACACACTTCCCCTGATGTGACGCAGACTGGTAATAGTCTAATATTTTATCGGTAGAATATTGCATTAACTTTCAAAAATTTTGAAGAAGATTAAGGTCAAGCTTGCTGAAGTATGGTTAGATTGGTCTCCTACCCTTCCCCTGCCTACTCTGGTACAGTTTTATTATCTCTATGTCTAGTAACTGGAATTGTTTCCTAACATACTTCAGCTACAGAAAATAAGCAGAGTTAATTCTCCTACTTCCTAGCTTCTAAGTGCACTAGTTCCCATATATCCATTGTCCCCTTAATTGCTGTATTTTGCTTTGAAACTTCTAGATGTGTCCTAAAGCCAGAGGGCTGTCAGTATAGTTGTTGACTCTTCTTCAAAACCAGAAGCTCAGCTTTTGGGCTATTTAGTATTTTCTTAGAGGGATCACTGTTTTCTTTTCACATTTTTCTTCCTACAATAACATCAAGTTCTCTGGGACAACAGATATGGTCTTTTGAAACATTAAGGTTAATTTCTTCAGGGCTGCTCTCTGTCCATCTGAACATAACTGGGTCACACTGGATGATCCCATGGCAACCATCAACCTCCAGTGATGCAATACCAAAGTCCACAGTAGCTGTGTCTCAGCTGAAGAGCTGAAACAAGAGCAGCCCTGCAATGGGCTGAATTTCCAAGGCACCAAACACGTTACTGTGATTTCAACTGGACATTCAACATCTCAGAAGCAACAAAACAAAACAGGCTACAGTGCATTAAGTGTTTGTTAATTAGCGGTTTTGGACATGATCAAAAAGCATTTAAAATATCTATATTAATGTCTCCTATTCCTTGACTGTAACAATAAGGCATTTACCAAGTCACCAAATTGGTGAGTCAACCAGATCAGACAACGAAGACACTCAGGCTCCTCCTCATCAGCCTGACCCTCTCTAGGTTCATAGCTTCTACATACTACCAGCCATTGTTGCTTGTGTGAAGAAGGCAGCAGAATGAACTGACCTCAGTCCTAGCCCAGTCGATACATGTGGTTAATACTGCCACAGAAACTGCACTGCTACTCCACAGCATCAACAGAAAATAAACACAATGCAAAGCACCCACACTCTGAGTGTTGATACTACATTCCTTATCTGACTAAGGTGGGAGCATCTACAATCTACCTGGATTTGCACATGCAGTTGAATAAATTTTGCAACAGAATCAGTCCTTACCCTTTAGAATCAAGTCTTTCACAGGACAATAAAACTTCTTTTCAGCAAGACCACCACAACATGTGATTCTGTAATGCCACAATAGTAGGAAAAAAAAAAATCAGAACCTTCCAGTTTCACAATGCTAACTATTCATACGGAGTGATCTGTTAAATATCCTAGAAGCATGGTGGTAGCAGTCTACAGATGTAATCCTGCAGTTCAACACACATGGTGGACTTCACATCAGGAATCCCACATGGCTCCTGATGCATATACTTGTGTGCATTTAGTTAGAATAGAAATTCCTTATGATGTTTTAGCAAGAGTCTAAACTGAGTAAGTGAAAACAAGATTACCTGGGTTCTTGCTGTACATCACCCACTGCAACATACTTTGCCCACCTGCAAAGGACTAAGGAAAAATACATACAGCTGTTCAGTCATTCCTCTTATTAAAATAGCAAAATTGGAAGGAAAATGGAGGGTAGCAGTAAAAATTGTAGTATTAAAAGCAAAATGGAGAGCCCTACCCACAGCTTCTGCTGCAAATTCCCCCTAAACTAGGCAGCAAATATTCAAAACCACTAATCTGCACAGACAGATCAGTCTGAAGTGTACACTCCCTGTGCTGGATTCCTCTGTCCCCTCCTCTCAGGCCTGAGGTAAACAGAACTATGCAGGTTGCCAAAAGTCTCACATACTAAATCATTCAGCCTTTTTCTACTACCCAGACTTTGACAAAGCAAAAAAAAACCCAAACCAAAACACCCCCACCCAAAAAAAAAAAAGACCAAAAAACCCACAACAACCCAACGTTGTAAGGGATGAGAAGAATCTCAGTTTGGGCTGGAAGTCCAAGATTTTCTGAGAAGGATCACAATCCTCTTCAACTTGTTTCATCCTCCTGCCCATCAGCTTAAAAAGTCTCCCAAGAAACCAGCAGCTTTACCCACGTAAGCAGTGCATTCCACCTACTATAAAAGACTAAGTACATGAACCAGAAGTGTCTACTGAAACTCTCAGTCATCATACAGCTTTAAGTGTTTCAAAAGTCCACTGCAAAGACTAAAATCTGTTCACATTCCTTTCATAGTTTCTCCTTAAGGTTAGAAGAGGCTGAGGGTGTTGCTTGAATATTAAGTTCAGATGAAAATATAGTGACTTTAAAATACAAGTGCTATTCCTGACTGGTCCATCTGTGTCCACACAAACCCTCCCAAATCCTTAAGAACAGCCTTCCTATATAACATAATCCACTTTGCGGCTTTGTCTGCATAAGGCACTTTGGATTACTTCTTAAGAGACAAAAAACCCACACAAGTTAAAAAATTTATTAAACTGCTTGAGACCCTCTTTTCCAGAATCTGAAGGACTCTCAGTTATTCTGCCTCAGAGACAGAGGGCAGTTGGAGCAATTAACTTTGAAGTCACAACTTGAGCTGACTCAATTTCTCAATGGCATGTGAAGACAAGCTCTTAACTCCAGAAACACATTCAGGATTTACTCAGGAGTAACTGTCCAAATTATCTCCCTCAGGAGACAGGCCCAGACAACACAACACATCAGGACGCCAAACCATTCTAAGAAGAATACAAGAAACCACACAATCAAAAAACCACTTTATTTCTGGTAAATAAATCCACGACTATTTGTCAGGTCTGTTTTAAAGAAGCATTTCTGACAGGCACCTGGCCTTAGTTTGAAAAGCCTTATTCTGATACAACCTTCCAAGCCTACTCTCCGATCCCTCTCCCCAGCCCTATCCCCCAGCTGCTCCTTCCCAAACCCCAGCTCACAGCCCCAACAGCTGACTCTCGGGCACACAACCTGACACCCCCTTGTCAGAAGGTTTCGAGCATCACCTCGATACATGGCAAAGTAGCCTGGAATAGGAACCGCAGGTTCAGATGCAGCAGAGAGGTGCCTCAGGTTGGGATGCTCCCTTCCCCACAGCTAGGCTCTCGCTGTTTTTCCCTGGGAACACATTTTCCAATCACAGCCATGGCCTGCTGCGGATATAGATCAGTTTTGCTCATCTCACAGCTCTCTGTCATTGACAAAAAATAGCTCTGGAGGGAGAGGAGGAGGTTTTCATCTGTTTTCTTCTCCGGTCCTCTTTAGCCATTTCCTCTGACTTTGCCTTCCCAGCTTTTATACCTTGCAGTAAGGGAGAAACCATTTTCTCACATTCACAGCTTGATGTCAGAGCGTTTTCTTACTCTATGGAGCCAGTAAATCCCTAGATCTGCCTTTAAAACAAATTTGAGTTCACAATGCTCCAGCAGCACCCTCAACAAGGCAATCACTAGGCTTTTCATGGAAGAGCAGAAAGAATCTGGCATTTTCCTTGTTTCCCTTCCAGAGGCAACCCAGAGAAGCAGCTGGAGCCTAAGAGTAGTCGTCCAGATAGATGCCTCTACTAGACACGACTGATAATCGACAGGGTTCAGAAGACCCACAGGAAAGGGACATTTTCCTAGATGGGATCAAAAATAGATGGCTTTAATATGGCCAGAAAGCATGTAATATGCTATTCTTCAATTTTCTCATAAACAGCAACTTTATTCTTCCTGAAGCATTGATCGACATTTGATCCTGTTATGAAAAACTGAGGCCTCCCCCACAGAGGATCTAAGCTGCATCACATTAAAGCTGTTCCTTTCTCCTTGCCTCTAGCATATTCCTAACATGTAAACAACTCCACGGTGTGCACCAGCAAAGGCACGGCTAGCTAGTGAAAGCTGCAGCACTAAGGGCACCATAGGAACCCATCCAATCCTAATAAGCCATTATTTTCACAGGGCACTGTATTTATTAACTAGAAGGCAACTGCCATTAATGCAAACATACACATGAAAAAATTATCTCATTAGAAAAGCTGAAAGAATATTAGAATGGATAGTCACATTTCTTAAGCTCTGTTATTCCCCATAACCCAAACATAAAGAAGTCAGTCTGAATGATGGAAGAATGATGACAAGACTAGGAGAAAGGCAAGTGTCAGAAAAGCCAAGCAGGCTTTCTGTCTGAGGATTTCTCAGCTGATATGACACCACATGACAAGTAATGTTCTTGTGGCAAAGCCTGAAAACCTATAAAGACTATTTCCATTTCAGCTCCAGGGAAAATAAAAAACCCAAACCAAAAGAAACCCAAACAAAAAACAAACACTGCAGAAAAGTGAGACTTAAGTGATTAGCAGGAGATGCATTAAACTTTGATAGCTTTTCTAACAGTGTAAAAGCATTGCCTGGCCATATGTTTTGTGTACCTTAACTCTTGTTTTACAGGCTCTGGACCAAGCGTAAAAGGTGAGCTGCCCTAGCTGTTTGCACAGCCAGATCCACCCCCTCTGTATGGAATCCCCTTGTAACATCACTGCTCAACCCACAAACATTTCTCTGCTGGCAAGTCCTCAAGTAGGAAAAACTAAGGTCTGGAGGAAACACAGATCATCTCTGACCCCTATCTCACCCACCCAGAGGTTCTGCAGTGATCCCACAGGAAAATCAAATGTAACCGCAGCTACTTCTGTTCAAGGCTTTCTCTGCATTAGGAGGTTCCCAATGGCAGGAATCCAGAGAGAAGCAGCTCTGGAGTTGTGAAGTCAATACAGCAGCACTGCCAGACTCAAGCACCAGGACCTAGGACAGTCCAGGGTATGGCCTGGGACATTTCCTTCTGACCAGTGCAATTGCACAATGTTTTGTTTCTTCGGTTAAAACAGTGCCCAGTGATTTCTTGCTGTCCTTCTGTCCACACCTACTCAACAAACTGGAGCAAATCAGTTATGTCCCAACACCCACTAGCTTCCTTTAGCTTACTTCACACATTAAAAAATGTCAGAACACGAATTCCAGACCCTGCTTCTTCCTTCCACACCGCAAAACAAGTCACCCTGGTCACACACATCCTTCTCCTCTCCCACTTCTCGTCAAATTGCCCATAGTGTTGTAGGAGGAAGTTTTATCTTGTTGAAGCCATGAAATCATTCACATCTTCTGAGCACCCCTCGAGGGCAAATTGCTTTCCTGTCTTCCTCTCCCTACAACCCAGCAAGTGAACACCCACTCAACCCTGCACATGACATTTACCCAGGGAGGTTCTACTGGAATGAGACATGCATTCGAGGAGGTCTAGTTTTATAAATAATGTTGCATCACATTCCCTGCAGCTAAAGTTTCTTCATTATCCTCACATTTTCTACTCCTAATCCTTTTAACAAAAATGTTAAAAGGGAGAAAGAAAAGCCTTCCCTTTCACTATTTTGTGCCAAGGCAAATGGTTGGTTTATTACAAAGGTCAAACAACCTCTTTCACAAAACCAACTGGAACTTAGCTCCAATGCCATCCTCGCAAGTCCTTCATGCTCTCTTTTTCAACTCCAAAACCCCCACTTACGGTAACTTGGTGCCACGGTAACTCGGTGCCACGTGATAAGTGTTATAAAGAACTTATAGAGCACTGCAACTAAATCTTAACTTCTGACTAAGGTAAATTAAAGTTCATGGCTAGAGCAGGCCAAAGTGTATCGCTATCTGCAAGCTGGAAAATTAGACAACTTCAGACTCAGGCCTTGAAAAGTGCAAGGTTCAGCTGCTGCACCCTGGGTATCTGACAGAACACAATGTCACAAACACCACCACTAGAAGGTTGTAGCTACATCTCAGTGCCAAATATGTGACAGCCATCTCCTCTTGAGAGGAGTCTGATCAGAAGGCTGTAGTCCACCAATAATTCAGAATGACTAAGGTGACCACCTTAGTCATTCTGAATTAAAAAAAAAATTCAAAAAGTGTCAAGTATTTCAGCTTTAAATTACACATGATAGCAACAGCCCAATTTGAAATATTACAAAATATCACATCATTTCATTCACCTTTTGTGCTTATAAATAAACAAAAATGAGAGGAGGGTTGGAGAGTGGTGTTTGTACACTGTCAGCAAATAAATGCTTCGACATACATCCACCATGCTGATTCAGGAACTGGCACCAAAGCCCAGCACAGCTTTAATAAAAATCAAGCCTCAGTTTATTACCTCTTGTAGGAGGAGCCACAAGAGCTACCTTGTACCAAAGATCTGCCCAGGACAGGAGCACTCAGAGGGGATCTATTTACATCTAAAAGGATTTCAAAAGGTCAACGAAGCTGCCATGCCTTTCATGAATTGGCTTTGATCGACCCCCTGTGTCATTAGCCTACTGCAGTTGAAAAATCTCCTCAAACTGAAATTATTTATGCTAAATTAACAGAATTCCAAGGGCCGGGTTTGGGACATCCCTTCAGGGTCACAGAGCAGTCTGCAGCGTTCTCCACTATGACCAGCGTGGCAGCAGAAAGGCACCATGGCCCTAGGGCTTCTTCTTAGACCCCCAGCTCAAACACATCCTGCAGAAATGCGAGGCCCTGGCTGACAGACACCTATGAAGGAAAAGAAATGAGCACACAAACACTGAAAAAGGGGGATGCTTTTACCCACGTAGCAACTCACACCAAAATAAAGGGAACATTTGGCTCTTTCAAATAGCTGTAACCTCATCAAAACACCCCAACTAAATTTGACATTTGTGTCTAAGTAATGTGTAAGCAAATGCAAAGAAAAAGCAACATTTGCTGTTCAGGGAAAGACATCAAAACAAACATGCCCATAGTACTCAGATGCAAAACTACGTGTAGGAATCTGATGATCTTTGAATAGCAAAAAGCTGGGACACAGAGGAAAGGGCTTTTAAAAAAAATTAATTATTAATCAATCTTTTCAGCCGTCAAACCCCTGCAATGACTCATCCAGTTTCTTTACCAAAGTCTAAACTGTTGAGAAGGCTGCAGTTCCCCTGGAGCATTACCCTCCTGCGTGCAGTACTTAACCCTGCGCGCAAGAAAGGATTTTAGTAGGTTCCTCTCTCCCACAAAAAGATCATGTTTTCATTGAACATGGAAAGAAAAATCACTGAAATAAAAAAGGGCAAGGCAATATTTGGTACTTTTTACATTGAGAGAAAGAAGATAAAAGTCCACCTCTGATTCATAGCAAAGACAGTGTTGTTCTGGTGACGGTGTGTGCTGCAAGCACAAAGAACTCACATGATCAGAAACCCTTAATAATGATGCCACTAAATGATGCAATTCTTTTACACTCATGCAGACAGTTCCCACTGTCTGCAAAGGAATTTAGCTATACCGAGGAATGGCTTGATAAGAGGTACATTTTAAACTTACAAAATTAAGAACTTGATCCTATGCCCCACACCCATGTAAACGTCTTTTCTGTGTTAACGGCTCTATTAAAGAAATGAAGCTGCAAGACTGGAGCTCAGTTGGCGATACCTATGGAGAGAGCTTGCTCTTTTCCTGCGCTAAATTTATATCAGAACATTACAACACATTTGCATATCTCCCACACATGCAACTTTTTCCCCAAGACAACGACATCAAGGCTTAGAAGAGCAGGCAGAGAGAGAAGGAGAGGGTGGGGGTTCCTGTAGGGCACCCAGACAGAAGGGCAGCAGCTCCCAGGGAAGGCGCTGCCTTTCTAATCGCCTCCATATCAGGCTCCCCCTAATCGGTGTCAAATGTGAAACTCCACCCAGGAAACAAAAAGCTTCCTATTGTTTCTCCTCTTTCCACAGCCTCCTGGCTACTATCAGGAAAAGTGGTATCACTCCACCCTTCTTCCACGAGAATGGTTGCCATTTCTCCCTTTCACTATGCTCAGTCCTGGAGCTACAGAAGAACAGGAAGAACAGGAAAAAAGCCTTCCCTGGGTTCTCTCCCCTAGTCTCTCCCATATGGTTTTCCTAGGACTATTTCCACTAGCAGTCCACACTGCTGCCCTTGACTTTAGTCATGCAGAAGTAACGTGAAATTCACATGACTCTTGTCAGTTTTCCAGCCACACAAGGTTTGTAAAAACATCAATTAAAACAGCCAAGACCTTCCAACTTTAACCTCACAAAGCTATAAAAAAGTTACAGGTAGCAGACCCCTTGGAAGAGTTTGATTTACATTAGCACAGATATTTTAACAAAGGCTTTTAGTTAAAAAATAACTGATGACAGTGCTGAAGATTTCTGGCACCTTACATCTTCCCAAGGAAAAAAAAAAAAAAAGGAAGTAATAAAAAGTTGCAATCAATCAGGAAAATACCTGATCTGTCATAAGTAAAGTGTTACTAAGGTTTGACAGTAAGTTTATGCGATTTTTGCAAGTCAATAGTGGAATTCAGCACCACAATTCAAGGTGTGCTACATGCTGTAGGGGAGCCTTAGGCTTTCCTTCTCTGATTCTTTCTAGCAGCCTACTCTTCCCAGTCCCACCCTACCATGGCATCCCAATAGCAAAGCTCAGTTAAAATGCAAGTAGAACAAGTCAATCTGAAATTCAGGAAAGTCTCAAATATTGTATAGGAAAATTTGAAAACAAACCATACAAGTGAGACAGTATATGCCCCCCAAATGATCAATTATTGTGTGTTATTGATCAAGTTAGCTGGAGAAAACACCTTTGTACCACGAAGCCACAACTAGAAAGAAATTAAACAATCAAAAATTATGTTTGCTAGTACCAAAGCAAGCCAAGTACACAGCATACACACATGGATTAGATGCTACTCCAGGAAGCAGGCTTTCTGACACCAGCACACTTAAAATCTAAATTACCATGAACTAGGGAACAGAAAAATGCAGAACCGCATGAAAGGAAGGCAAACCCCTGCTTACAAAATAGCAGTGAGTCAGCTCCTGAGGACTGGTCTATGGCTGCTTTGAAAACAAGACGCACATTCCTCATACCCTCCAGTTGTACAGAATGAAAACAAGCCCATCCCCTAAAAACACTCTTAATACGGTAGATGATATTCCCAAAAAAGGCAATAAAACCACATCAGCAGCACTGTTTAACCCATTCAGACTTCAGCAAACATTTTCAGCCAGTGTGGATCCACACAGCCTTTTTAACCCTATACACATCTATCCATTTAGTAAGCAAGAAACACACATATCCCTGGCCTTAGATCAATCGGAAACAGCTTATCTTGGGGATACCTCCACTCTAAAAGGCCACAGAGTTATTTTTAAGATAATGCCTTTCTAAAATGCCATGACCCTTGAGCCTGCCTAGTTCATCATCTAGGATCAGACTATCCAGAAAGCCAAGAATAAGCTCCAAGGCCTTTTGTGACAAGCTGTGGAACTCAGACATTTAATATTATACAGAACACTAAGTAACACAGCTACTGCAAGCATATTGTTGGAAAAAACGACTACAGTTGTCCTCATTCAAACAAACAAACAAACAATCAAAAGATAGCTGTTGGGTTTTCATAACCTATCTCCCCCTTAGCAAGTGCCCTTGCCCACAAGCACCTCTCCTTTACCACACTGTAGCTCATTTTGTTATTGCTTAGGAACTCTCTGGGGGCCTTCTGGTCATCTAATCTTTTGTTCTTTTCAAATGCTATTGGTGACTGGGGCTTTTCCCAATATATTGACTATTTCTGGTAAAATGAATATATTCAAAGAATTACTGCAGGGGGCATGCTAGAAAACTAGAGGTTGAATAAGTCAGGTCTATCAATATTACTTTGCTGACAGGTATCAAAACAAGGCGCTGGCCACTGAATATCATGCCAGCACACTGAATGGAAGTGCCCTGTCCACCCCCTCCCGAAAGAACAGAAAACTTGATGCTGGCTTATTTCAGAGAAAGGATTAAAGGTTGTTTTTTCAGGTGTTGTTTTTGCACTCTGAATCCCTCTGCCAGACACTGCAGCTTATCATTACTAAACACTTATATTGCAGAAGTACCTAGAGACCTCAAGTAGGTCAGGGCGTCAGCATGCAAGGTGCAGAATATATGCATAAGACTTGACAGCCCTTGCCTCATCATATTTTTCTGTTTCAAGTGTTTGTCTTTCTACTAACACAGCTATGTGAGCAACCCACATAAGCAAAAGAAACTCAGTGACACTGCAAAAAACCCAAGTTCTTAACAACTATGTATGTAAGTGCTATCCAACACATACGCAAAAGCAACTCTATCCCCGCTTAGGATATCATATATAAGGATCTAGCTAAATGTCAAAGCAAAGCAGGTTTTTGGCTTTTAAGGTTGGCACCACTCCAGCTATTGTAACAGAGACAGAATTGGCTGTTGAAATAAGCTTTGGTAAATGTTTATCTTCTCATTCCCTACAACCTAGACATACCCTTTTAGTAAAAGCAAGAGTTTCTCAGTTGTTGCCTTCAGGCTGAACCCCAGCTAAGACTGAGCAGAGGTGCAAAACCAAAGCAAACGAATGAGCTTTACTGAGAGAAACTCCAGGATGCATTAAAGATGGGCAAATATGTCAAATCTGAGATTATGCTTAACAAAATGATGGTAAAATAATGAAGTTGCCAGGAACTCCAAGCTGATAGCCAGTAATCCTGGATTGGACTGTGCCGTCCTGGTACGTGTATTTTGACCGAGACAGAAGAGAATGGACCAATACATTCCCATACCATTACCCATGCTTTCTGCTCCACTCTGCTGTCCCTCCTGGTTCCTTCCTGTTCCATCACCACCCACCTCTGCTTTCCCAAACTCTCATCCACATCCCACAGCAGTTCCCTGCAGCCCCCCATCCCAGACTGGCACTGCTGCAGATCCATTGCTGTGGATCTTGCAAGTTGCTACCAAGCAGCTGCTGCAGACTTGGGAAAAACAGTCATTACTCATCAACTTGACACAGGACTGTCTGGCTCTGTCACAACCCACTGCCTCTTGCATCTAAATCCCATGCAGCACCGCTACTTCCACAGCTTCCCCATGCCACAGGAATGCCCGCTGCCCCGCTACCAAGACCCCAACTCAGCATCCTGAGAGGCAGCGAGTCACCACACAGCATGACCTGCCACAAAGGGAAGCCAGGAGGACCTGCCAAACCCAGCGGAAACTACAGACAGGCCCCAGACTGTTGTAGCTTTGGTGCAGGCAACAATACAGGCCAGCTGGTTTGGTTTCTTTGGGTGGGGTGTTGAGCCCTCTAAAGCCCCAAACCACCACACTTCCTCCCCCAAAAAAAAAAAAAAAAAGGACTGAAACCAGATCAAACGTTGTCAGTGTTCTCCTTAACTATGGCAGGACTTCAAACAACAGATGGGGCTACCTAAGTTTTTTTACAAAATTTCGTGGCTTTTGGTATGTGTATCCCTCTCCAAAGTTTCAAACATCAGTAATTTTAACTATCATTTGGCTCCTTACACAATTACTTGAAGATCCCATAAAATTGTTTTGCAGCCTGCCTAGAAAAACATTTTACTTCAAAAGGTACCAGATTAACTTTATGAGCAGAAAAACACCTTTTTTTTTTTTTTTAACCCAGTTCCTACAGAACATAAGAGTTAAGGGAATGGGAATTGATCAAATCAATTCTAATTATGCACAGAAAACTTTTCCTCAGCTTCCAATAATACACCAAGCAAGTAAGAGCTACTTTGTGAAATGCAGAATCAGGCAAGTGGAAAGTTTGGGAGTTTATTGCTCAGCAACAAAGGCCAGGATTTTACATATTCAACCACCCAAGGCAGTTGAAGATTATAATTGCTAGCAAACTCTAGCACTTGAAATAATAAAACAAAACTAGATAAATGTATTTTTTTTCTAAAAGAGGCCTATAAAAATCTGTGCACAGAGGAACACAATATTATATCTAAGTCACAGAAGCACACAAATGATTGGGCAAAGAGCTGTTTGTTCATTTTCTCCCTTGCAAATCTCCCTCCTCTAACCTTTACTGTCTGAGGCATCAGGCAACTACATCACCAGCTTCTGATGTTGTGTCTTTTCACCTTCACAAGGTGCAAATACAAAATTACCAGACAACACGTTCGGTCCATCTACACAAGGAAAACATCTTGGAAATGCAAATTTTTCCCAATCCCTTCCGTGGTTTCTCAACTGTTGTAAGTGTTCCACCTCCCTGGGAAAATACATCTGGTATGGACAAGGATGGGCATACCCAACTCTGATGCTGAACCTCCCCATGCTGATTTGGTGCACCAGCATCCACAGACAGCCTCTAAGAGAGCTGAAGAACAAGCATGCCATGATGGCGCTCCCTTAATTCAAGGGAGCATCATCTACCAAAGGCAAGGGATGAATATTGAGGAAGTGACCACATACTGAGGATATCTTCTCAACTGGAATCTCAGGAGGTGCATTTTGGATAGACAGGAACCAACAACAAGTAAAAATTTTAAAACACCATACTGTGTCAAAACACATCACTCACATTACCACAGCCAACTGAACTTGGTACACATCCAGTAGGAAACAGGTCTATACACATGAAAACACACAATGCACCATTACTCTGCTGAAGCTTTAAAGACAGCATTGCTGCACTATTACCCTGCTCAGATTTTACTAGGCTACAGCAAGCTTACTGACAAACACCAGCGAGCTCCATCTTTTACATCCCTGTGCTGCGGTCGGTATCAGTCCCCGCAGTCAGGCCGGGCTCAGGCTCGCCACAGAACCAGCACAGCTCAGACTGTGAAAACTGGTTCTTATTATCGGTAATGGGCAAGTCTGCTGCCTAGGCAAAGAAACATGGAGCAAAACCAGCAGAAAAAAATACCAAAACAGGGCTATCTTCCAGTTTCTGTATCTAACATTAACATTGAAAATTCTGCTGGGAGGACAGGAAGAAAGAAAAGATAACCTGAAATAAAATTTGTATCACTGGAGCAAGGCACACAGCAGTCCTTTTCACTGCCATGTAGCCGTCAACGTGACAACTATATCTGCACCCAAGGAGAAATTTACTTCTCCCTTGAGGTAGCCCTGGTAATAACATTGGCACAAGGCAAAAGCAGCTTACCAGTTGGGGGGGTGGTAATTTAAATAAATGCATTCATTAATTAATAAAATTCTAATTACCACCTCCAGTACTGAAGAGCACACAGGGGGCAGGGAGAACAGCCCTTGCACCCCAAGTCCCTTGCCTTACTGGGTCTGGCGGGGAGATGACAGGGCTGGTGTGTGGTGCTCCTCCACAGCTGGGGTCTCTGTAGGGACTTCAGAGTTACCTTAACATACAGGGGGTCCCTGGTATCATTGTGGATCTGTCTGGAACTGGCCACAACCGGCACAGGGCAGCACTGCCCTCCTTGCTCAGCCCTTGCTGCTAACACCATTCCCACCACAGCCAATACAAACATCAATACAATGCAATACGCAAGCAACCTGCAGGCATCCCTGCAACATGGCGTGACCATACCTCAGTATTAAGACAGAAATCGATCTGCAGGTTAACATCCAGGAAGGTTTGCCATCTGCAGTATGTCTGGAGACAGCACAGCCTCCCCCAGAGGCTGAGGGGATTGCAGCTCTTAGACATCCATCTTTGTCTGCCTTTGGTAGCTGTTTTACTTTCATAAAATCATTTTTGCTAAGTGAGCTATTCCCAGTTTCACCCTCTGCCATAAGCTCACACAGCCCACACAGATGAAATACAAAGGACCGTCAGCACAAGCTGACACTCTCTCCACGAGTGGATCAGAGCAAGCTGACAGGTGGCCTCCTAACATTAAGTGCATTTTTGTAATTAACTCACAGAGGGACCTGATACATAGCAAGTAAATCCATCAGATTTGCCTAAGAACAAATGCTGTCTTACACCACATACACACACAAAAAGTGAGACAAGAAATGAAAGAAAATTGCCAAGCAAACCCATCCTTCCTTGGGTCCCTTCATTCCTACTTCCAGAAGGTCAGCACTGATGCTTATTATGTGCATATAGTAAACAAATTGCTTATACAGACAACTTGTTCTTAAAACAAATCAAAAGCACATCAGTGAAACGTGATCTAAAATAAACCAGCTATGTTTGAGGATATCACTATTTCCCCTGGTGCTTCAGGATTCTGCAGCTGCTTCATCCTACTATTCCTCTAAAAAAAAAAAAAAACCCCAAAAAAACCTCACACAAGCCAAAAGCTTATGCTCCCACAAAAGACAATTCCAGACACAAATACATATCATATATATGTATACACTTGATCACAGTAACCAGTCCAGAACACTTGCAGAGGAAAGCCCCTAGCCACACTTTAACACTTTGCTGATTTAGCTGTACCAGACAAGATGTTTGGTTTTTTTAATTCCTTCCCAACCATGCCAGCAAAAACCCTTACTGCAGAAGCCCTTCTAGCGGCTGCAAAATTTTCCTGCCTGCAGAAAGTGTTTCACAGGACCATCAAAAAATATGTTCTCTTGTAGCTGTATGGGCACCTTGGCAGGAAGTGGTGAGGCTGGGCAAGGAAAGCATGCAGGCAGGAGGTGTGAAGGCAAAGGAGAGCACTGCATCAGTCTATCTCATGTCTACAGAAAAAGAGAGGAAGCAGTAACTGCCATCAAACAAGGTCTGAGCCAGCAGAAAGTAAACTGCAAAGTCACAATCCTACTACAAGTAGAGCAGTTAAATTCTGCACACAGGTCAGGCCTACCAACTGTACTTCAGCAGATGTGGCATTTTGGTTTTTACTTGGATTTTTATGTCATGTTTTGCGTGTAATGTATAATCCTCAGAAACAGACAAACTGCCTGAAATCATAAGCACAAGCCATTCCATTTATGTCAGGCAAATACTAACCCTATTCACCCCCAAGAGATGATTATCAGTTGGATTAATTACTTCACTACTGATAAAATACATATCACCGTTTCTTTGCTAAAACCTCTCTCACAACTACAAACCACTTGTAAAAGTCTCTTATAAGAGTACGACCATGCATGTATTTCCCACCCAGGAGTAAGCAACCTATCCACTCTTCCTAATGAGCACCCTTCTAACACAGACTCATCCTGACTACATGCAAGTACTCAATATTCACAAGAGAAGCTGGTTAGAAAACAACAAAAAGCCTAAGACAAATTCAGTAATTAGAGAGACTGAGTCCTGTCTGTGTTTCTACTCAAATGTAAATCTCTGCGCCCCCTGCCACAGCCCTTCTTTTTTTAAATCCAGACCTGTTGCAGGTTATCCAGCCTGCCACATCACATCAACATAGAAACCAGTAAGACCTGGCTGCAGGATTTAGGTCAGCTTGTCTGTGGAGTACATAAGGTCTTGCACACAGCCGCAAATTTCCTAGTAATGCTTCAATAATCCCTCTTCATCCTGCTATGCAGCTATTTTACTAGTGGCTTCTAGCTTTCCCCTAACTCCTCAACAAAGACTCTCCACAGGAGGGAAGCTTGCAAGCACATGAGACACCATCTCTTCCTTGGGAAGCAGGAAGCTGGTTGTTTAATCAAACAAATGCTGATTCTTATTTCCCAAGACAAAAAAAAAAAGTCAAGGATACCCAATGCATGCTCAAAAAGGGCTTTCCTTTGTTAACACACAGGGTGAGAGAAAAATTAGAGAGCTGGAAATTACCCCACGTACATTCGGAATAATTTTCTTAACAGGTCACGTAAAAAACCCACTGTTTCCACCTGGGTCAATAAATAAAAATTTTCATCAAAATATGACTAAATATAAGGGACATATGCTGGCATTTTTGGAGAGAAAGCATCACTCAAGGTGGAAAAAAACCTGTGCCTCTTCAGAAGAGCACTTCCCTCAAAGTGAGTTGCAGGCCAGTGCCATATCAAGCATTGTACAAGCACACACAAGTGGTAGCCCAGTTCTTAAGGAATCTCTAAAGGTGCATAAAAATATGCAAAGTCTTTTCAGAACATAGTCCTTGGAGAAGGAGTTCTACATAAACTAGAAAGTACAATTATGTAAGAAAAAAATAACAAATTGGACACAGTAAACCAAAACCTTGAACTCCTGACTGTCTTCAAACAAGATGAACCTAAGTAAGTCATCTTAAGACAATCTGAAAGACATGAATACAAGAATAAATACCAGTTTCCAGGAACAGTTATGAGAATCTCAGCCAACAAAACCACAGCTAGCAAGCTAGTGATTTTGCCTTAAAACCTACCAGTCTGCTACCTTTCTATGCTGTGTGGTTGCCACATACCGTTGTGGTCCTTGAAAGCTACCACTTACATCTCCCTAGTAGAACAAAAAAATAAAGCTGAGGAAAAACTTTTGTCAAGACATTGTTCTTCAACAATTGAGTTGTTAAGAGCATCCTAGTCCATTATTTCCAACTCACATGGAGCCAGGATACAGTTACTGACAAATGAAGGCTGAGCTGTACAGAATCCAAGCATACAACACACACCCACACCATGCACACAGGTGACGTGGTTGTCATTACTGGGCCATCATCATAACATGTTAGCAAGACTTTTTAAGGAACAGAACTGTACTTTTACTACTAATGATGATCCAACTTCAGGTTAGCATCCAACTTTTCCCATACCTGATCAGGCTGTGCTTCTCCTCCTTCCTCCTCTGGCTTCAGCTGGGCTGAGCACTGGCTCCAGAAGGCTCTGGTGACAGCAATCCTAAGCCAGGTGCTGACAGTCACTTTCTCATTTTGACAAGAGACTCTTCCTGTAAAGAAAGTGCAGTGAGTCAAACTGGTCAAATAAAGTGTTGACACTAGCAGGGTGTCAGAGAAAATGCCACTCTGACATTGAAGCAAAACATTAGTCATGCTTTTGCCACCTGCATCTTATCTCTGGGGAAGTCTGAGCACACCTTTATTGTAATAACTTCAGAAATACTCCAAGCTGTCCCATTCTTGAAGAGCAGAGTTCCCTCAAACTAGTAATTTGCCATTTCCCACCTATTTTCTTCATCATACTGGCTCATTCAAACTTAACCAATTGCACTGTTATTTCTACACCACCACTTCCCCACACTGCCACAAAAGCCAAAGCAGACGCCAAATACAGTTGCCGTACACTGTGTGTGCTCCACACAACCACTTTGATGACATCCATACTGCTGTGTTACAGCAGCACACCAGGCACACAGCCCACCTTGAGTCAATGAGCGGCCTAGACAAAAACCTCTATTCGCAGGGCAAACAGAATGGAGAAGGAACAGGATTCTCCTCCTCCCTCCTTTAGCCCAACACTTCCACCATCCAAGACTCCAACATGGCAGCCTTTACCTCCAGAGACTCCATGGGGCAAAGCCCACAGACAGAAAGCAACAACTCAGCAAAACAAACAGCCACACTTCAGCAGGTAATTCATGAGTATTTATTTTAGTTTGCTGCTTATTAAGTATGCCTCGTTATAAATCAAGTATTTTACAGTAATTGCCTCCAATCAACAAACACCGAGAGACTCGTTGTGTAGCCCAATGCTGCCTCATGACTGAAATGAGTCCCCTAGCAACTGGCACCACTACCCACCCGATGCGCAGCAGGCTGGCCCCACCGCCTCGCTGCCCTTCTCATACCTCTCCTGCCCTGGCTGCATCCCAAGCAGCGCTGCTGCGTGCCCGAGCCCTTCCCAGCACTGCTGACCACTGCAGGCTGCTGCTGGGGTGCAAGCACCAGCACTGCAATACACTCCATGGCTGCCAAGGCCCAGCTCGGGGAGGGGGGCAGCAGTAGAAATGGGGGCAGCCCCCTGACATGGGGAACACCACATAGCCACGGCACAGCTGCTGCATCCCCTGCTTCAGCCATCGGCCCACTGCCTCCACATCAGTGGCAGCTGCAGCAGAGAGCTGCTCTGTCAGTAGGGTCTGTGCCCAGTGCCAAGCACAGTGCAGTCGCCCACCTGAGCTGCTCCCAAGTCACTGCAGAAAAAACAATGCACACGCTTCCCTCTTAATTTATTTTCTGAGGCCTTTTCATGGTTTGCACTCACTGCACTCGGAAGCCCAAAGGAACAAGCCTATGTCACGCTTTCCACTGAGACCATTTTAAAGGTCAGCAGGAACCTGCTGTTCCAGGTTTCTTCTCAGCAGCAAAGACTCAGGACAAGGAGATGGGGAAGAGGCTCTCAAATATGCCAAGAAAACATGCATCTTGAAGAATTTCCTCCTTCAAAGGGGTCAAGGTGGTCAAGTGGTCTTCAGAGAAAGAACTAAATCCCTTTGCAACACACACCACCGGAATTGGAAGCTTCAGAGACAGCTGTTTTTTAAATATATGGGGCANTTTACAAAGGTCTACTGCAGGCTGGTTTCAGAACAGACCTTTCGATTGTGCTCTCGTTCTGACAGAAACTGCCCTCCTGGCCACAGGGTTGTGTTTCTGCAACCTCTTCTGACGAGGTCAGAGACCCAGCTAATTGTTCCCTCCAACCCCTCCTCGGCAGCCCCAACACCACCCTTGCTAAGGCATGGAAGAACAGGACAGCTTGTCTTGAGGGCTGTATCACAATGTGAAAGACTGCTGAGGTCCATCACCACTACTATCCCTTCCCAGAGCAGACCAAGCATGAGTTGGATCATACCTAGATGAGAGGTGGAAGGAAACAAGTGACAAAACACACAAGATTTTGGTTTATATAAAAAAAATAATCCCAACCAATTCAACCACAAAACACATAAAGTAGAAATTCTCATATGAATCCTATCAGTCTATACATGTCCAGAGCCAAGATCAGCAAAGGAATCTTCCCACAGATGCTGCCAGAGAAAACCTCCTGGATTTTGCTCCACGATCTGTTGGAAGAACCCTCTTCCTCTTCCCTCAGCTTCCCTCCTCCCTTTTTTGAAGTGAAAACCTCAATTTTTTTAAAACAAAGTAATGTCTTTCTTACAGAAAGATGTACTCTGACACAAGAATACACACCCACTCTGTTAGTCTATGAGACTATGGGGATGAAGAAGATTAAATAAGGAGGATATTCACCACTTTAACTCAGTCCCCTCCAGCACTCATAACCTCTAATCTTTTCTTTCAGGCGCCTTCAGCATAGGGAAAGACTTACACCCCATTTACACTGGGGTGTTGGCATCACCCAGTGCCAATTTTATCTGAATCACAGACAGGCACTTGGCACTTCAGGCACAACACGTGCAACCACCAAACGCCACGTCCTATATACTGTAGCCTACATGCAGCTCCCTTCATTTGTACAGTCACTTGATCAAACATATTTTCCACCAAGGAAAGCTTTATTTCTGTGGCACTTAACAGGGTTGCATTTAACAGGGAAACAATCGTTGCTAACAGAGTGAGAGGAAAAAAAAAAAAAAAACAACAAACCAACAAAATAAGATGATGCACTTACAGAGCAAATTACTATGAATTCTGTTAAGAAAAAAGAAGGAGGGAAAGCACAATGTATTTGGAAAAAGTAGAGATCTTGTAAATAAACCTCAGCTAGTAAAATACATGAAGCAGTTCTAGTCATTAGAGGTTTATTTTCAGCACAACTGAATGATTCTCAGTTCTACATGTATCGCCACATACCCAGCCAACAGCAGACATTTGACAATCACTTTGGTCAAAGTGCCATTTTCCTCTCTTGTCACTGCATAAGAAAAACAACCAACCACCACACAGGAAAAGTATCATGTTATCTAGAGAGAAAAAAACCCAAAACCAGCACAGAAACCTATAGCAGAAGTATTGGCAAAAGCTGCATACGACTTAACCAAATAAATACCAGATTTTGTGGCTATTTCTGAGTGAGGTTTCACAATCAGCCAAAGAAGATTTGTGGCCAGCTTGTTGCTTAACTCTCACACCCTCTCCCTCCCTGCCCCACAAGCCTGGGAGAAGCATTCTGCAGACCAAGGCAGCGGGAGTGTGGGCAAGCAGGCATCCAAGCAGGCTGGCCTTCCCCTTCCACCCAACACTCCTTTATTTCAGGAGCTCCCCATCATTATTCCTTTCTCTTTGCAGCCACCTCCTCTTCCCCCCAGAGTTGGGGCTGTGAACAGACTTCTCCCTGCTTCCTCTCTTCTGTTGCAGAAGGCAGGATATAACCAAGGCATTAACAAATCAAATCTTGCTGGGCAAGCAGGCAAAATTTCCCAGTGCTGTAGGTAACTGTTGTTTGATCCACAGGCAGTAAGAGGGAGCTGCTGGTGGTAGCTCTGGTATTACATTCTTCAGCAGATACCAAGCCAGATCCAACATCTTACAAGTTCAGACAGCAAGCAGGTGAACAATCAGGCACTGAAGAAGCCCTAACATGGATGAGACAACAGGACGTGGACAGCAGCTGTCAGAGCACAGAGGGCCACCATCCTCTGCATTCCTCACACTGACCAGCTGTGTTCTGCTGCTTTACAACACAAATTAGGCAGGTGCAAAACTATTCAGCCAAAAACAGGCTTATACCAATTCAACCTGAAAGTTTATTGGTGCCCAGGGCGGTCCATATTACTTTGCAACATGCTTTCAAGACGACTGCAAACGTGGAGAACTTGGCCATTCAGCTAGGAGCACCTTAGCCATTTCTCTGGAGATGAGACTCCGTCTATCAGGCAGACAGGATCCATACACTTTCCACTTGCAGAACTTCATGCTTTCAGACTTCAACTTCATGTTTTCAGACTTTCTTTTATACTTACTCACACTTATCTCAACAACTTTGTTATCTCCTTTCCTTTGCCACACTGTTACTGTTTTCTTTTGTGCTTTTGCATGCCTCTCATGCTTTTATTTTCTGGTTTTACTACATGCTTTACTATTTTTGTTCTCCTGTAACAAGCTGCAACTTACCCAGCAGTTTCTCTCTTTAAAACCTCTTTTGCTTAAATTGACTGGTGCTAATAAGGACAACTCTGAAATTCACCTTTCAATCTAGGTACATCCTAAATCAAATTACGATAGAAATAAACAAAATGTAACCACAAAGTTAAGACTACTTTGTGTAACCACTAGAAAGAGAGCCTTGTCCAAACCACTGCATTTCTCATTTTCCTGATTTACTATTAGCAGACCTGTGTCTCATTCTCAGTCTGCTCTGTTTTCCAAGAGCCACTCTTCTCCCATTCATCGTTCTCCTGTTAGACACTTTCCTACCCACTTTCCATCAGGGCACTAGCACCTACCAACCTCACAATTTCTGCAGACCAAACGAGCATTTGCAAATCTGCAATACTCCACTTCCTTGTTTCGAGAGCCAAAACATTTGTTGTCAGAGGGAAAGGAAAGGAGAGGAGCAAAACTATCATGCTAAAAACTTCCCTTTTTGTCTGCTAACAATGCCAATGAGGTAAAAGAGATAAGAAATTCAGTATAGGTTATAAAGAGGCAAACAGTGCTTACAAAAAACCCCAACCCTTGAGTACATGAAAAGTTTTGTTTCCCTTGTGTTAGTTCCTCTTCTAAACTAGATAGTTTAGGCTTTATTTCTTAATTTAATTAGACAGAAAGCAAGTACAAGAAAGTTTCTGGATGGCAGCCACTGAGAGGAACCCTGTACATAAACTTCTCAGCTTGTATTTTTAAACACCAGTCAGATTAAGCGTGAAGTCTGGTTCCTGCGTGCATTTTTGATGAAGGCAATTGCTAATGCATGTGGAAGGTGTTTGTAACCATAGTGGCGCTTGAAAACAAAGCAAGCTAGTGCACTAACTTTCACAATTCTCCCTTACCTTCTAATGCAGAGACTGTCAGACCAAAACAATCCCTATCCTCCATTTCCATGTTCTGTACACAAAGCACAAATAGGCAGGATGGGTTGGCTTTTGTTTTTTTTTTAATCATTCACTGATATTTGCATTGGTTTAATGGACAAATTTATACTGAACAATTCAAATGACATCAGCTTGACAATGTGTTCCTCTGTGCAAGGCTGCAAAGGCGACAAAATGTCTATTACATAATACCTCTGTATAAAATATTAATATTCACAGAGGAAGCTTTTGAACTGAAAGGTTACTTTCAATTATTAGCAAATCAGTGTTGTATAAGCTAGGGTTTTTTAACCATTGTATTTGAGACAGACCAACTATACTTTTTTGGGGTTTTTTTTGTTGTTTGTTTGTTTTACAATATATGAAAAAAGTCAACTCTGCACATACACATGTCAAAGGTATATGGAAGATCTCACTGAGGTTAGCAGTTTTTCTTTTGACCTTAATGTGCTGTAAAATTATAGAAGTTCCTCCATTTCCAGCACACACAGCTTCAGCAAGCCTGCGCTAAGGTTACTCCAGGCATGGGCGGTCATTCTTCGTACAAGGTCTCACACCAGCTGAGCATGTGCAAGTCTCCTTTCCTTTCTATCCTGCAATGGCTGAAGAACAGCTAGATATTCAGATGTCATATTCAAATAAATATTCTAGGTACTTGTTTTCTCCTTAAGAGTTATAATCCCAAATGGAAAAAAAAAAAAAAAATTCACTGCAGCAAGATCAAGTGCCTCAAAGTCACCCAAAAGAGCAGCACTACTTTTAGAGGGCATGTTGGTATTTGTGGCACCGGGCAGACTTGAAAACATTAGAGGTGTGGCAGCCCCGGCTTCTCTGTAGAACCCACAGGCAATCAGGAACACCTTTTATAGAGAAACTTATCTCAGTGCTGACTTGTAAAGAATGAAGTCCAAGGGAGGAAGAAAAGAGGTTGGGGGGGGGGAGGGGGAGGAAGAAAGAAAAAAAAAATAAAAAAATCAACATCTTGGCTGTTGCTTTGTAGCCATTAGGTTGGATGGGGGCAGGTAGGAGCCTGCCTCACTGCTTCACTGCAAGGGCTACGAAGTGTCTTCATGCTCTGATTTTTCCTTCCTGTGTGTATCTTCACATAACAAATCTAGAGGACACTGTTTGCTGTAGATCTTACCATATTTAGCAGCTTGATGTGAGCTTTAGAGGTAAGACATCTAGAACAGTAATGCATTTGTGCAGCCCCACTCATAATTTTGACACGCAGTGGAAATCATCAGGAGACATGACTCAGAAAAATCCTGAGCAAGAGAGGGATTATAAAAATCCAGGTTGAAAATTGTGCTTTTTTTTTTTCCCCAAATTTAAATGCACAGCAAGCAGTTTGAAGAGATGATTGATAGAAAAGGTAGCAACAACATTTATTCATCTGTTATGCCCACCCCTTGGGTCTAAGAAATCTTCCACTGCGTTTTCTCAGCCTTCAGAGGAGACTTTCACAAGACAGAATACCTGAAACACCTACCTTTTAATGAAAGGTACAGAGCAGGTCTGTACCAACACTAACAAGGAGCAAGGCAAGTCACAAGCACTGGACCATTTATTTTCCTTTTGATCACACAATATAAAATGCAGGAACATGGTGAATAAAAGTGATTGCTATCCTCACCCACTGACAGCTACCATATGCTTTCCTCCTGGTTATTTTTTCTGCTTCATCAATTACCTTCACCAAGAAAAAAAAAAAAAGTGTCTCCAAAAAGAATAAAATCTGAGCAACAAAGAACTTCCCTCCCCCTGAAACAGTGGCTGCATTTTACACCGTGATTGTTTCTGAAGTCTTGAATATCACAACTACTTCAGTCTTGGAGCAAATCGCTTCTGAGAAAAGAGCTCAAGTGCAAAGAAGGAAAATTATAGGTAGCAACAGTTTTGAGACTACATTACAACATGCTTCATATCCTGATTTATACCTGAAGAAGAGCAGGAAAAGGTATTTATTTTAAAACCTGGCAACAAATGTGTCCTTGGTGCAGCCATACTCTCTTCTCATTCTGCTGCTTACCTCCAAACATGTTGGGTAAAAGTGGCATTTTGCTGACTTAATTCCAAGAAAACAAGCTTCCTCCTTCCAAGGATATCTCCCTGAACCCTCTGGAAGTTGCTACATAAAGGTCTTTGAGCTCCTCTTCCTACCCATTTCCTGAAGGGGACAGGAACCTCTTCTTGCAAGACTGGAAGAACACAGGAATGAGTGAAAAGAGCTTCAATCCTTTTAATTAAAGAAATTTGCAGTAAGAGAAAGATTGAAGCTGTGTCAGATAAAATTAATCATGTGGAAATGAATATTACTGATGATATTAGAAAGTGCCAACTTGACTTGTGACACACTTTCCTTTTTAACATGCCAAAACCAAGGATGATTCTCAAGAAGTTAAACTCCAGAAATACTGGCCTTGTTCTCTCCTAAATTTGTTTGGAATCTCTGAGGGGAAAAATTGTTTGGCAAGCAGTCAGTACCTATTCTCTGTTATATAGCTAAAAGAAAATTGCACTCAATTTGCTGGACCAAAAAGATCTTGAGCCAAACACATCTCCAATGCAAGCCAAGTCAAACTTTGAAAAAAACGCAGCTCAAAGCATTCTCAAGGTAAGAAATACAGAAATTAAAGACACAGTAATTGCAATCACTTTTGCAAATGTAACATTGGTAGGTGCTGGAAATCTGTATTTCACAAACATCCTTTTCTCTATTTCAGACTATGTTTAGCAAACACTCAAAAGTGTAGGTCCACAGCAGTGCAACATCACAGCCAAGAATAAACACTTCTATGATCAAGCACAAGTACGGTGACCTCAGAGCGCCTTACGCATGCACGCGTGCTCATGAGACTACACGCGTGTGGAAAAGAAGTCATGTGCACAAGCCTTTGCATAGTGTTGTACATAGACTTCACTGCTTGTTATAAAAATATGCTTAAAATGTCAGTTATGCAAAAAGCACAGACAAGTCTTTATCTAAATCTAAGGTTTCTGAGGCAAATAATTTCCATTTTTCTTAATACATCAATAGCACTATTTTTTCCCCTAGGAAATAATCTTCCCACTGCCCAGAGACAATAAACAAATAAATAAAACAGAAAGGAAAAAAAACCCCACTACCCACAAAAGGAGAACTGTGTAGTCTAGTTTCAATGCTAGCCAAAAAAAAAAAAAAAGAGAAATTTACACAGTAGAAACTAAAATAACGTTTTGTAATTTGCATAGTAACATCTGAGCACAAAGTAAATGCTGTTAATTGTGTTTAACAGATATGTAGGCATCTACAGCAATTTTATTAATTAATTGGAAAACACTGATTTTTGAAAATAAATTTAAACCCTTCTGAGTTCATTATTTGGTAAAATGCTAACTCTGGAACTCCCTTTTGATTGTTTGCATCCAGCCGAGAAACCAGCTTACTGTGTTGTGTTTCCCCATATCATCCTTTGCGACTCAAGCTACTTCTCAGTGAAACAGCCACCACCAGCCCATCACCGATAAAATGCTTTAAGCCTCAGGACACTAATGCATGCTCAGTGATCCCAGTGTACCAGCAAACTTTTGCAGAAAGCCAAGGGAGACCCTGGGCTGAAGCACTGAGTCAGCACTCTGACCACAAGATATCCCAAGCCAGCCCACCGCTAGGCATGACACAGCAGCCAGTACCATCACAGGGAAAAACTCAGACAGTGGTATTGAACCCAACCGAACTCCACTTGCTCCCACTGGCTTCAACAGACTTTGAATAAGACATCAATACACAGAAAGAATGGAAACACTTTGAGAAATGCAAAGAACTAACTTCAAGGTGGGAAATTTCAGTACAGTCACTTCTTGTAAAGCTGCGCCAAGACACAACACACTGGGATGTGTGTACCCTTTTCTCCACTAGCTTTTATCTTGTCCTCCTGTCACTGGCAGGACCTACTGCAAGCATATCACCAGCAGCATTAGCTTTTTTCTTGCTCTCCAGGCAGGCAGTCAAGAAAGCCATCCACATGCAGGATGCACAGTTGTGCTATCTCTGTATCACCACCTACCTATGGCTATGGAAGAGAACCAGGCTCACCTGAGGCAACAGGAACACAGGGCTAAGAACAAACTGGGATACAAGAACTGGACTTCACATGTGCAACTGTGTGTCAATTCAACATAACCAGTTAATCTTCCCACAGCAAACACTGAAGTGCTTTCACTCTCTTTGTGTTATTATACAGGTTTGTTCCTATTAATAATTACCTCCCTGTGATGACAGCATGCAAACTTTCTCTGTTGCTGGTGCTGCTGCTTTAGATCTCCTCCTCCAGGTCTGAACCCACTGGACAGACCACCACCCTTGCAAAGATGTCGGGACAGGTACAGGTATCTGTAGCGTGCGTATCTGGATCTTGCAAAACAAGTTACTGCTTCACACTGCTCCCTTCCCCACATTACCTTAAGTGGCCTTTGTAAACTTTGGATCTTTATCGAAATAATCTTTATTGCAAATAACAGTATCTATTTAAATATGCCTTGCTTACTATATGCAAGAAAAATAATGTAACAGACATAACAGTGTTTTCCACGCTAAGACAGATACAGACAAAGCACCAAATCAGTTTACTATAAAGGCAACACTTGCTCAGAAACACAAGAGAAAATAGTTTGTAGCACAGAAAATATAGCCACCGTAGCATATTCCCAGGTCAGGACCTCATAAATCAGTTTCAACTAACAATAAAAGGTTTATTAAGGGATTTGTAAATCACAAAGAATGAATAGGATTCTGGCCTCTGAGCAAGGCTTGGTGAATTAATTTAAGATGGCAATCAAGAGCAAAAAATGTAACACTAGCCTTCTATACTGCCAATCCTTACCCCAAGTTTGAAGAAAGAAGGTATCCTCTGTCACTAGGAAGAAGGAGGAAATAGAAAAATAAACCAAAAAAAAAAAGACACAGAGAAAGGGGCTCAGCTACCCCATCTGGGATGAGAGTGCTTTTTTAATAGTGCACAACAGCAGGATCAAAATCTCAGTACTCAGATCTCTCACATCCCTCTTGACTGACCAAGGGGACCTAGCCATTCTCCACCTTCAGTTTGAGGCAGAAAGATGATCCTTTCCTGACAAACATACAGCTGAAAAAAAAACCAACCAAAATACTTTTCTACACTTAAAAAAAAAAAATCTTTAACTGACAATGCTTATGAGCAGTGGTCACCCCAAAGCTAGAACTGAAGATGTTCTGCTCTCCACACCAGCAGCTAAGCCAAGTAAAGCAATACTTTCAGCACCACCATTACAGGAAGTACTGCTGGGACTTATTCCACCGAACGACAGGCTGGTTACCACTAGCGTCCTCCATTTTCAAGTCTGAGTAACCTACCTCGTGGCTCTTACACACTGGGAGCATCCAGAGAAGCTGACATGGGCTGCCGGTGCTGGAAACACACAGCCTGAATCCCCCCACTGATGGCAGCCCGGCTTCCCTAAAGGATGCTGGCTAAGTCACAAGCTTCTGAGCCTGAACTGGTGTTTGCTTAACAGCAGAGGCAGCACTTGTAACGGGGCCGGGGGGGAAATGGAGGTTGCAAGACAGAGGAGCTGCTGTGCCAGGCTCGGGGATCCTCAAAGAGCAAGAGTCGGTACTGCCACGTACCGGGGCGCCGGGGGAAGGGAGGCGACCGCCCTCGAAAGCACACGGGTGATTCTCTGGCAGGGGGTGTTCTCGCCCTGGAAACAGGCTTTATTGTCTGCTTCAGCCGCCTTTCATCTGCCTGCGGAGCGGCACCGGGCGCAGCTGACCCCACACAAAAGACACGCAGCTGGCGGTGCCCGCGTGGATTTACCACCGCCGCTCGCTTCTCGCTTCTCCCGGCCGCACGTCGCACCCAGACCCTCAGCCGGGGCTGGCCCCGCTACCGCCGCCGCCCGACACGACAGCACGGCACACGGACGCGTCCTGCGTGGATGGGCTCTCCCGGGCGAAACCCCCGCGGCGAGTCACGGCCGCGCCTCGGGGTTCCGCCGGCAGCGGCACAAGCAAACCAACCGCTCAGGCCGGCTCGAAGGCACAAAACAAACAGGAGACGAGAGCGACGCAAAGCGCGGCGAGGGAGAGCTGGAGGGGCCGGGGCCGATGCCGCCCCCCTCCCCCGCCTGCCTGACCGCCTCAGCCGGCCCCGCGCTCGCGTCGTGTCATCTCACCTCATGAACGGTCCCGCGGGCTGGGGGACCCCGAGAGCCGCCCGGCCGTGCCGCGCCGGGCCGGGCCGTGCGTGCCGCGGGTGCGCAGACCTTCTCTGGCGCGGTCACTTCTGCGGCGCTGCCATGCGGACGGCGAGGGAGGAAGGGGGAGGCCGGGCCGAGCGAGCTCGGCTCCTAACAGCGCCCTGCAGCGCGCTCTCCGCATGCGGCGCGCACCCGCATGGCTCGACGCACGGACAGCACCGGCGGCGGCGAGGGGCCGGGCCCGCGGCCCACAGCACCGCCCACTACCTGGAGTCGGCCAATGGCTCCCGCGGCGCCGCGCATGTGAGGGCCGGCCCCGCCCCTCCCGCTCTCCCCCAGCGCAGCCGCCGCGCTCAGGTGCCTGCGGTAGCCGCTCACTGAGTCCAGCAGGTCGGCGTCTGACCCATCCCCGGAGTGCTGGGCTTGGGGCTGCGGGGCGCGACCGGGTCAAGGGGTCCGCCGAGCTCCACAGAGCGCGCCCACCCCGCGCGGAGACGGTGCTGTTGGAGCGGCGGGAGTAAAGGCGAAACGGCTGGCAGCAAAGCCGAGGGCTTGTCCTCTCTGCGCGGGTAAATGCCGTGCAGTGCGTGAGGTAGAGAATAGCGGCAAGCTCAAATCGCCTGGGTTTATTATCAAAACGTTAAAAAAATATAAATTATTGCGTCTGGCGTAAGCCCCTGAGGGAACCAGAACGCCAAAGGCAGCTTTCGCTTGCGGAGGGCAGCGGCCGCCCGTGTCGCAGGGAGCGTCCCGCTCCAGAGCAGCCCCGAAGGCTGGGCACGGCGCGCCGGGGAGGCGCTGAACCGAGTCTAATTCCCCGTTAGAGCCGGCTTGTCCTTCTTAACCTGAAAGGGCCCCAGTATCCTGAAGCCCTTGTTGGGCGCTGACCTGACAAGTGACCGGACTTGCGGGGTTTTTACTAGGACTGGATGAGATCTATTGAAACAAACAAGGTCCCTTCCAACACAAACCATTCTATGATTCTATGTTGAATTTGATCGAGAATGGAATTAAAAAAATAAAACATTAGCTCGTCTTTCAAACTGCTTCATCCCCGTGATTTCTAGGAACTGAAGATAGGATGTGATCCTTAGGTGCTTGCTCAGAATAGCTTTAGCTCTTATAAGACTGACAATCTCCCCTTTATATCTGTAGATGCAATTTTAATCAGACCTTCTCATCTAGATGACTCTAAGATGGATCTAAGGTTAGAGATGAAAGCACTTCTTAGCAGCAACACAGCTTCCGACCCACAGAAAATCAGGCCAGTGTGTCTTGCTCTCAGCTGTTCAGCACTATTTTCATACCGGCTTCTTCATCTGGTGGAGAAGTTTAGCAGAGTTCAGATTTAGTCTAATGAGCTGTCATTTATTTTAAGGGCTGGTTTTTAATGCCTTCATTTGGCATTTTCACTGTTTTCTTCCCTGAGATCATCAACACTTGTGTTAATTTTGGCTAGCATTTCAGACCTCACTGTTTCCTCAAAAAGGGGAATTTATTACCTATTTAATTATTTTTGCTCTGACCCGGTGCCCAAGGCCATATAGGATGTATAATACTGGGGCTCCTCAGCAGGGTAGGGTTAATAGTAAAGATAAAAAGCAGTCCAATCTGGTAAACATCAAGGCAAGTGAAAACAGATAATAACAAGAGCTGCTGGCTGGGAAATCCTGACTCGCAGGCAGCTGGCAGAGAAATTCAAGCGGAAGAAAAAGGATTTTTTTCAAATGCCAGAGCTGGTCAGAGCTAGCTGAATCCACATTCACTTGGCAATCAGGACACCTTGCCAAGCTGAGGCACACCAGCAAAACAGATGAATAGCTCTGGGGAACCTAAGACAGAAGACACCTGGAACTGGGTAGATGCGGATCCAATTAGATTCCCTTTCCAATGGGGTACACACAAGTGTGAAAGACCTCCTACGGAACGTATGCTGGGTTGCTTGGTTGGTTTTTTCCCCCTTGTTATGTATTTAAAGGTAACTCAAGTTTTCTTTAATTTAAAACTCTTCATGTTCCTTTCTTTCAAGCTTCTCAACCAGAGACCTCTCCCAGCATCTCAGGTTTGGTCTTCTCTGAGCTCATGTCTCAGTGCTTTTTCTAGATGGCTGCATGCAGCCATGGCCACCTGGGACATGCTGAGATGGGATAGAAGAGAGAGGAGTTTAAAACTTGAAAGAGCTCAGTTTGGGACAAATGCATGTCCCAGATGTTCTGTTATCCTGCTCCAGGTTGTTTCAGCAGAACTACAAGTCAATCAGCTCCAAGATACTCCATGTGATAAAAGAGATGCCGTAAGACTGGAGACAGTGGGAGAAAAATGGTTTGTTTCCATTTGCACAGTTTTGATGCTGGCCCTTTACAATTGAAATAAAATAATATTGTTATTTTGATCTGTGGTTCAGAAGACTGAATTAGTAATTACATTAGCAAGCAACAGCAATGAAGCCTTATGACTTACAGGATAAATTCATCCTGTTTGGTTTTACAATTGCATTTTAGTTAAAATTTTTCAAATTCATTTGACTATCCAAAAGATGCTTGACTGTTCCACCTTAGCATTATCTCCATTCCCATATTAAAAAAAAAACTTTTAGAAAATAATGGTCCTCCAATAGCGTTATGCTTTGGCCAGGTAAAAAAAAATGGCCAGGTTGAAAGCCTGACAATTTATTCTGAGATGTTTTCTGGTTCTTTCCTTCTTCCAGTCAAACAGTGATCCTGTGCATGTCAGATATTCCTGCTTGACATTGTCCAGTGGGTGTCCAAACTCAGTCTGAGGGAGCCAGGTGTAGGAAGGACACCAGCAGAAGGTAAACATAAGGAGGAGATAGTGCTAAAGAAGTAAGTGCCAGAGGTTCCTAGGAAAACAGTAAGGAAAATCCGTACTGGGAAATCTTCCAGTCCTGCATTTGAGTGGGCTGACAAATTTTAATCCCAAGCAAATTTAAGATGAAAGGGAATGTTAAAAGGTAGATGAGGTAGTTACTTGGGAAGAAGTGCAGATGGCACCATAGGAGAGGAATACGGGCAGAGAACTGGCTTTCCCCTCTCCAGAAACACAGCAATTTGGCTTCATGGAATGGGCAAAGCTTGAAGGGGAAGACTTCAGTTTAAATAAGGAGGAGGATGAGTCACTTCATTTGGATACTGGCCACCTGTTCTCAAGAAAAAGGGTTTCCAAATGCTGAAACGTTCAGCCTGTGATGCTCACCCAGGACACGTGGGCAGGAAGATGGGTTTGGGGATGCCGTCATTCTTACCAGCTCTGATCTGCTACTTGCCACCCACCCAGCAGTTAGTGCCACCCCTGCACCCCGCGCCCTCCCGCAGCGCAGTGAGGCTGACTTTCCAGGCAAAATTAGGCAACATGTTGGCAGCTGTTTTATTGCAGTCAGACAAAGTTGGCCAAGGCCTGCTTTGCTTGTGCCCACAGCTGGCTGCAGAGAGGCTGCTGTGTGGAGAGCCAGCCCAGGGGTGAGGGGCACAGGGGCTCCACTCTTGCAGAAAGGGAAACCTGTCGCCCAAGGTCTGTGCTTCTGCACTGCAAGGCTGCTGCAGCTCAGTCTGCCAGGGCAGTGTCAAAGCTTTCAGGAAACCTAACTAAATTATGTCAGACAATTCTCCTTTAACTACAGTCCCAAAGTTATCAAAGAAACATGTTTTTCCACTATAAAAAAGCCCAACATTACAAACCTTTGCCTTTACCATGCTAGTTTCATTTATAATACCATCAATTTTTTTAATACCTGTCAACCAACTTTCTTTACTACTTTGTAACTCCATCTTGCATAATTATCCAGACCCCTGTCACCACTTTTTCCGAAGACAATTCACTATTACGCTTGTCTTCAGACACCTGGCACTGCAGTCTCTGTGTTAAAACACGGTGAGCTTCAGAGGCCTCACAAGCCAGCCCGTTCCGCTCTAGAGTCACGACGCTTGCTCAGCATCTGAATTTCCTGGTTGGAAAAATTTACTTTCTCCTTACCTTAGCTTTGTGCTGAAAAAGGAGCAGCCCCTCTATTATATGATGTCAAAAGGACTGTTTTAGATAAAAAGCAGTTTCTTCCCCTTTCTAATTACATCCAGAACTCCACAATGAGCTCACCAGTTCTGTTTGTGATAATACAAAGTCACTCAGTGTGCAGTGCGGCCATCTGAAAATGGAATGGAGATTCGGGGGGTCCTCACTCTTAGCAAGTACCTTTGTATTTTGGAGCAACAAGAGGAGCAGCTGCGATAGCGTGCATGTTAAGCAGCGTGTGTTGTCCCACTACAGCTCTGCAAGGTTTTTCAAGTGACGGTAGGAACAACGTAACAACTTTCTGCTGGCTCCTGCTTACACAGAGGATCTAGTTTTCATGAATTTTCACTCTTTGTTCAGTGGATATACCAACAGATGGCAAATCTGTTTCATTCTGTACTTATCAATAAAGGACTGTAAATTCACAAAACGCACAGTGTTGTCTGAAACAGAAGGGAGGCATGGCAGGAAGGCAGGAAACTGTGCTGCTCACAAACATCATCCCCTGCCACTCACCCTGGCTCCTCACCCAAGCAGGGCTTTAATTTGGTAGAAGCAAGGTTGTGCATTGCTTGCTCAACCCATGGTGGAGCTTGTGTCAGGCAAATGTTATGCCTGCTAACATGGCATCTTCATGTTCAGCAGCATGCTAGGTACCACTGCTGAGGTGTTGAGTACTCTCAGGTTTCAGAGCCAGTGGACTGGAAGGGGGTTAGTCTGTGACTGAATTAGTCCTTTTCATCTACTTAGCTCTTCCTATTTTCTGTTTTGCATTTTATTGCTTCTGTGATCTCCCAGCTCACCCTGGTTTCCACAAATACTAAACACTAAGCATGGAGGCTGAATAAGAAATAAAAACATAAAAATCTATCATAACCAAAATTAGCACAGCAAGACCAAAAGAAGCTTTCAGCTGTCACAGTTTATCCTGCCCAGCTTAATGGAGCTATCTTCCTGCCTCCCCCTCGGACATTTAAGTCTGATTTTTTATTACTTCAAATCATGCCTGAAAACCCTGCTTCACTCTCCAGATCTCGACTGGCTTTCCCAGTGAAATGGCTGTGGCTCTGCGTGCAAATGGCATGCCACAAAACCAAAGTGCCCTGCTCAGATCCGGGAAAATGATGATCCTTATAGAAACAGCAAGCCAGTTACCTTCAGAGCACTTAGCTATACCTGTGCTAGCACTTAACCTTTACTTCCCCGATCCCACAGTTACCATAGTTTGAGCTTGATGATTTTGCTACTTCTTTAAAAGTTTTCTTAAAATAGCCAAACCACAAGGGCATAATGAGGTGCACAGCTGGGCAGAGCTTTCTGAGCAGCAGGAGGAAAAAAGAAGGAACATATGTGGGGCCGAAATGCTCAGACCCTGCAAACCACTCATCTACTGTCATTCAACTGACTGAGTATTAAGGACTCACCCAGCTGGACCATTAAGAAAAAAGCTAAGGCCAGGCAAAAACAGCAGAAGAAAATTGCAAGTGAATAATATATCATTTATTTCTACATGCTGCATCTCTTGTCTTCCTGTTTTCCCATGGGGCAAAGAAAGCATTGGTCTATTTGTAGACAAAGCATATTTAAATCAAGGGATCCTTAACTAGGGACCTAGAGAGATTTGGGGCTCTTTTTGCAGCTCAACAAGTGCAACAGGACTGCTGTGTTTGTGCCTGGGAGCCTGCTGAACCCAGGCTTGCCAACACAGCACTAAGAGAAGTCGATTTTGTTTTAAATATCTAGATTAATCTTTTCACTTTAACTGCAGCAGCCTCTGCTAGTTATGTGTACATATTATAAATCAGACAAAAAAAAAATCAATTGCTCCTTTCTAGAGACTCTACCCAAGGGAAGACATAGCAACAACATGACACAACACCACCTCCGAAGACTCCACTACTTTTTCAAACACAACAATAAACCAACATATGCCAGTCCCCAAAGCTTCTACAATTACATATCCTCTGTCAGAACCATCCTCTCAACTTCAACATGACATTACCCCAAGTACTTCTGTGATTCCTATTCACAGCTGCCATGGGCAGTCAGCTCACTCATTTAAAACCTGCTTCATCTCCTGCTCCAAAGACATATTTAGGGAGGACTACTGCACATACTGCATGTTATTGTAATCTCCAGATTATTCTGTCTTGTTTGTGTTTACCTTGAATGTAAATTCATTGGAGAAAGCATGGGTGATATTTTTTATGTATCACACAGCAGTGAATTCATTGCCAACACTGTACAGCCACCACAAAACAACTAAACATATACCTCCCCCAGGCTCAAACATCTCTTATTTCTTTTATCACCATACGGGAAAAGGTAGCGGGAGAAGAAAGGTCTGATCACGCCTTAACCCAAAATAACGTTTTGCTTTGTCAGGTTAATTGTATGTTCTGACATCAGAAACTGAAATTAGCAGGCGGTTTTTCCCTTGGGTTGCCCAGAGACTGTAGGATGAATCATGCCTGCTCTTGTGCTGCACCTGGGCCAACGGGAATGAGGGATGGGAAGACCAGAATAGTTATTTTCCTGCTTGGATCTCTGTGGCTAGAGGGTCATATCCACGTGCCGGCTTTGTAGGCGCTGTGATGTGGCTGGTCGGTATTGCTGTCATCCCACATGCAGCAGGAATGGCCAGCATCTCCCAACGGATGCATTTACACAGCCGCAAAGGCATAATCACTGCTCGGCTTTGATCCTCGTGTGAATTCTTAGGACCAGAGCTTCTCAGAACGGCACCGATGCTTTCTGAAATGAACTGATGTGAGAACAGCGCTCAACACGGAGCATTCTCAGGGAAAAAGGCACAAAGCAAAAGACAAAACCGCGCGTCCAGAACCCTTGAACATTTGCATACACAGAAACCGCTCGCCGAGTAACTAAGATCCCCTCCTTCTCCCCAGAGCTATTTAGCGCCAGACACGCTGAACTTAGCCAGGGCCCTAAATCTTGCCGGAGAAAGAGCGCCGGTCACTCCCCCTGCTTGCCTCTTTCAGGTCTTGCCATACCTAAAGTTTCCCCCGGCACTGCGTTTCCATGGCGGCTGCTTTTCCAGCACCCACACCCGGCCCCCTCTGCCAGGCCCCTTTCCCTCACTGCCCTTCCCGCGTTTGGAGCCCCCTGCCCGGTGCGGCGGAGCGGCCTGCAGGTGCTACCTCTGCCCACCGCCAGCCCGCCTCCTCCCCCGGGCCGCTCCTCTTCCTCTCCCCGAGCTCCCCCTGCTGTCGGGCGCCGCGGCACTCCGACACACGGCTGTACGGCGGCCACAAGCCCCGGCCATTCGCGTCGGGGAGGCGGGCAGCAGCCGGGGCAGCGGGGCCCGGCCTCCTTCTGCCGGCCCCCTGCGCGCCAGCCCGCCTCTGGCAGGCGAAAGGAGCGGCATCCTCGCTCGGCTCCCTGCCGGGACGTCCCTCCCAGGTCGGCACGTTAAGCAGCGCCGCTTCTCCGGACAGAACCGTGGGTCTTTGTGCTCTGCCCCCAGCGGGGCTAGCGCAGGAGCTTAGCGTAACGCTGCGGAGCAGCTGCGCACCCAGAGACAGGAGGCGCGGTAGGAGAGGAAGGGAAAAGTCTGCCAAAGACCGCCGAGCGGTGAAGAACACGGCCCCAGCCCGCGCAAGGCACCGGAGGTTTAAGCGCTCGGCCCTGGGTGCGTGGGCATGAGGCGCTGGACGGATGGATGGATGGAGGGGGTGCTCCCTCTGCCTCCCATCGCCCCCTCCAGAGCTGTCCCTCCACCTTGCTGCTGACAAGGTGCTCGGTGCCGCGCGTTCTGCTGTGCTCGGGATGCCCCGGGTCGAGAAGGAATCCGGTTTTCATCAGGGAGGGGGGCCTGGCCTCAGAACGTACCCCCAAGACGTGCGGGTTTCCCCAGGCGCTGTACACTGCAGCCCTGGTACCCAGGGATGGCGCTCCCACCCCAGCAGCATGGCCTGGGCGCATGCCGAGTTGTCCCCTGCTAACGTCGCCACGTTTGCACACTTGTTGCATGTGCCTGTGTATGTTGCCATAGGAACTGCAGTCCCAGCATCTGCTGCCTGCTGCTGCCTCTGCGCCCAGGCTCTGCTCTGCCTGTCTCCTCTGCTGGCCCAGTCGTGCCTCCCCCTCGCTCACGAACTCCCTGCCTCATTCTCTTTTT
>VXBZ01004243.1:751646-797282 GCA_013399135.1 Heliornis fulica
AATCAGATTGCTGCTGTAGCAGCTAATTATTGCATTAGTTATAATTTGCCTATTCATTTGGCTCTCCCCCTCCCTCCCATCTTGGAACATTTCCATCTCTCCATCCTTTCTACCTTCACGCTAGCTCTGCTCTCTGACTCCCATCCCCTTTGCTCTTGTGCTCCTCGGCCACACAAAGCTGCCTTGCACTGCTGTACCCCTTCCTTCCTTCCTTTTCACCTCTCTACTGCTAATATCTGTGCTCTTCCCTAGTGCCCCTTGCTCTCTCCCAGCCCTTCTCCAGTTTCCATCCCCTCTGACCCCCTGCATACCACCTTAGCCTACTCCTTCACCCAGTTCTTCTCTTTCTTTTACCCCTGTTCCAGGCACTACCAGCTTCTCCTGAGTCTGAGCCAGGAGAGTGCTTCTCTCCTGCACTCTCCCTGACTCTTACAGAGTCCACAGCATTTCTCATTCCATGCTCTTGCCCATCTTAATACCTAAGAAACTGCATCTCCTCCCACATCCTAATAGCTCATACCTCTAGCCTTATTCCATCCTTTACCTCTCAAAATCCTCACTTTTCTCCAGGGTCCTTCATCATGCCCTCCACTATAACTATTATAACTCTGTTCCTAAATCTCACCCCAACCTACCTTTCATCTTCCTTGTCCTCCAGATGGGAACTTCCAGCCAGCACCATAGCCAACTCCTCAGCCTAACAACCCATGAGTTTTATTCCAGCATTTATACCATCATGTTTCAGAGCCTCTTACTCCTCCATCCTCATCCCCCAGCTGTTTTGCTGCTTTTGGTGGCACTGACTGCAAATTCCCTTTGAAGTCATATTCCCTGCTCTCTGCCACCTTCTACCTTTCCAAACAGGGACCCAGTGTTCTCCCTCTATGCCCACCCTGTCACACTATCCATCCTTCCCTGCTACCACCTGTGCCCTGCCCTCTCCACCTGGGAGTCTTCAGCACCCTGTCCTCTCCTCTCTTCCATGTGAAGGACATGGATGTGTCCTAGGGTACTTTCTAGAGACCATCCCATCTGCCAAGAGACTTCAGCTAGCATCTACAGCTGTGCTGGACCCCACTCCTGATTGGTGTCTCTCCATATCACCTCTCAGCTGAACTGTACCCTTTTGTAGATAAACTTAGTGCTGCTAACACCACTTTTGCTGATCCCCTCACTGTTCCCTGCAAGCCTCTTGTATTTCTACACTGTTTTCCTACTGGGAGCATCACTCTTTCCTACAAGGTTTCTCCTGCTTCCACTTCTCCAACCTTATCTCACCACTACAAAACTGCCAGTGGTCACAAAATCATTACGTTCAGACTGTTGCTGCAGGACATGCAGAAGGTGCACACATGAGAGCACATAGGGATGCTGTAAAGTTAGACAAGGCATTTTACACTTGTATTGTATTTTCATACATACGCCAGACCATCTGTGGAAAGCTGTCAAATGACTAGTTTAGAATATATTATAAAATCTTGCTATTTTACTTAAAACATTAATTTAGCAGGCTCAGATGTGAGAAGTCAGCAAAACACAGTTTTCTCATGCTTCCTAGTTTTGCTCATCTTTTTTTCAAGAAAGTGTCATAGTTTCATGTGCCCCAGAGTCTTCTGCCTGCAATCCTGGAGCCCACATTTGGGCACTAGCTTGGCATGTGTTAATGGACCACTGTAGTCTCAGGTCCACACATGCATGTTAGTGTAGCCTGGAGTAATCTGCATGCGTGTTCCCAAGTCAGCAAAAGCAAGACAATACTTCAGTAATTCATAGTGACACCTCTGGATCCTGAGATAAGGACATTACCGAGTCTTAAGTCTGTTTTCAGTTTTCAGTGCCTTTTGCACACTGCATTGTCCCATTACGCATATATTGGGACTTCTATTGAGATTTCCAGCTCAGTATCCTCACTGTCCATTTGGACATCATATTGAATACATATGAAGTCAGCTTTGTAACCATCCCTGCCCTGATTCCCAGTATTTGAGAAAGCTTCTAGCATCTGTTTTGTTTCCAAACACCATTTTGTGGCCAGGCTGGCCTGGAGGAGACTGGGAGCTCTGTATGTCTGCTTTCCCTATATCAAATTTCCTCCTTTTAGCTCCAAACCTCTGTAAAAAAATGCTGTCATTTTCTGTGCTGTTACTCTCAACTTCCTTTCTTGTTTAGATTTTCCCTGTATAAAGCAGACCATCTTACCTGTGGTTATTGCAGAACTTCTTCACATCTGAATACTTGTTGCTGAACCCACCTTTAAACTCTCCTTGCTCAACCTTTCTAGCACATTTGCACCTTTGTCTCTGCACTGTCAACAAGATCTTCTGCCTCTCCTCTTCAAAAACAGCCATGCAGACCTCTCCTGTATGTGTTCCTCTGCAAACCAAATTCAAGTTGGTGCAACAGAGGATGAGAGACAGGTACCCACACTTCCAAATTACATAACCAAGTGCTTGGTGCTGCTGCAATGTAAGCTCTGCTGATACTCACACAAGGTTGCTTACATTGCAAACTTCTTTGCTTGGATGACTAATCAATAGATCTGAATAGATCAGAACCTCTTCCGATATGAAAAGCTCTGACACGATAACAAGGAGCAGCTGCACACGTTTCTGAACTACATTTCAGTGCAAGAGGGAAGAGCCAAAATACCCCAGAGGAACTCCAGGAAGGATTAGGATTGGCTAGTTTGTGTCTTGGGTTTAAGTTGTACTCCTCATCATGACTAGTCAGAAGGAAGCAGCTGTCCCTTCTCAGAAATCTGGATGACACAATGGGATGAGGAAAAGAAAAGAGGGAACAGCTCAGGGAGCTGCTGTGATTGGTACTCTACCCTACCTGAGCCCAAAGGCCTTTCAGCTTTAATAGCAGGAGTTTGTTGTGAAAGGCTGATTCCAGACAGAATTGGAGCATGTGTCAAGCAGTAGATAGGTCCTTGGAAGTGCAGGTCTTATCCCTGCAATTTTCCCACAAAATTTTCCATCATCAGCCCAGTATTTTTATGTGCACTGGCCAGTGCTTTGCGGTAACATCAGACATCAGGCAAATATTTCCTTTTATTGTCTTTGCATCTCCCAGAGGACCTTTGGCTTGAGTGGCTTTGCCAACAAATAAGAAGCAGCAAAAGCAGTTGACAGATGGAGATCAGTGATGATGGTAGAAACGAGCTGACTGTGATGCTGGTTGCTGTTTATTCTTTTGAACAAAGTACAACCAGTTTGCCCAGGGCTGCATGAACAGGAAGGAAGAGCTGAACTGTGCTATGCCTAGCTAAGCATGTAATGATCTGGATGAAGTTCCAGTTGAGAAACTGAAGATGGAGTAGTACATGGACCTCTGGGATGCCAACCTGCCAGATCTCACCTGGATTGAACACCACAGCTGTATCTTTGATTGACGTGATGCAAATGTTTTTAGAACTATGGCAAGATGATGTCAGTAATGAGTAGAAAAGCCAGAATGAGTCAGATGCACATGTTTGTTTGATCTCCACTTTGCTCTTCCAAGGTTTTTTCCCCAATCCATTCATTTGATTTTATGGATATTTTCTTTCTGTTCTGATTCAAGTGTGTACAAGCTTGACAAATGCTGATACAGGACTTCGAAAACCCTGAATGAGCTGATGGAGAGGACTGAGCTCTTTCACCTGGACAGGCAGGTTTGTGTGTTGACATCTCCGCACCAAAGCTTATGAATTCATTTTCTGTTTCAGGGAATTATAAGGTAAGATGTGGCATTTTACTGTGCCACTGATAAATCAGTGCTTGGCACAGCTTCACAAAGGATATTGCTCAATAGCCAGAAGGGCCTGCAGATGTGACATAGGACCACGAGAGACCTCTCTTCTGCTGGAATATCAACTGGAGGTGAAGCAGAATATTACTGAAAGCAAGAGTTTCATCATCTCTGTGGGAGTGGAACAGACCTTGAGTTGCTTGAAAAACATCCCATGATGTTTATGAACTGCACTTGCAGAAGTTCTACCTTTCAGACACACAATGATGCTTTTATTACTAACCTTTAAAATCCCATGCTTTGAAAGAATAGCTCCTTTCACATCAAACAGGGAGACCACTCCTTCCCTAAGTGGGTAGCTGTATGCAAAAGACACACAGAAAACTGCATAGGTCCATGGTCCAGACAGATCACATGAGGAGCTCTGATGGGAAATATAGGCCTCCCTTTCTTCCCATTATTGTGTTTGGAGTATGTTTCCAATTGCACTAGTCACAAAGCAATCACAGACACTTGTTTACAGTGGCAGATTGAAGACATCCTATCAGACCACATTACAGGGAGCTGCATGCTATTAAGTCCTTAGTTACATCAGAAAAACCAACATCCACATGGCTCCAGGACACAATGCAGTCAGTTTCCTTATGCCTTAACAGACAAGGGAGAGCAGATCTCCAAAGCAAATGAGATCTGTCTTTGGAAGATGCCAATTAACATGTTTCCCCTCACCTCTTACATCCCCACCAAGCATCCCCCCCTCCCTCACAGAAGATGAGGAAGGAGGGGGCCTCCCCCTGAAAGGCAGTGAGCTCACCCAGCCAGGGTCCTTCCCAGGCTATGAAGCAAGCTCCAGGCCCTACATCTTCTCTCCATGCATGCCCTGAGGTAGTGGGCTGTCCCCAGGGCGCAGGGGTAAGCAGGTACCTTCCTGCTTTTCTCACTGGATTTTGAGTGTGCCACCTTTAGCATTTCCAGCTTTGTTTTGCTTGCCTGACATCCTCTGCTGCTTTTAACATCCCTGAAAAGGAAGACAGAGCAAAATTATTAAACAACCCAGCCATGGCCGCCTGGTAACACAACAGCTGGGGCTGGCCCCTGACACAGGGAGCAGCCTGTCCCAAGCATGCTCAGGACCTCTGGTGCTTGGTGAGAGCTCTGGTTATAACTAACATATTGATTCCCTTTTTCATGAGGCTGCTCTTGCTGCACAATGGGAATAAGTAAAAATTTCAAAAGAGAAGTGTTTACTGTATCTATGACTGCAAAGACACTTCAAAGCTGATTAGGCTTTGACAGTAGATCTTCTCAGGGTGCAAGCATTCCTTGATGTGAGTCAGGGCTCCCTTCATGCAGACCGTACTGATGAGTCTGCACAGCACATGTGAGATGGTGTTGCTGCAGTCCTTTGACCTATGGGTTCGTGGCTCAGGCTCCCAGGTTGGCCACACTCCCACTGAAACACAGCAACACCCTTCAGTGATGCTGTCAAGTCCAGGGGGGTTGGTCTAGATGATCTTTCGAGGTCCCTTTCAGCTCCCGACATTCTGTGGATCTGTGAAACGCGCTCCCCGGGCGGCGGGCGCTGGGCGCGAAGGACGGGCGCTGCCGGACGGCGGCGCTGCCCGGCCCCGACACCAGGTGCCACTGCGGCCCCGCCGTGAGGGGCCTGTGGCGCCGAGGCGGCAGCACGGCACTGCTTCACTTCTGTGGTCAGGGAAGCACTGCACACCTAAACGTTGAAAGAGACTAGCAGCAAGAAAAGGGAAAAGGAAGGGCACAGGGAAAAGTCCAAATCTGCATAGAGTTAATGTATTTATCCTAAAATTCGGTATGAAAGAAGTTGCAAGAACTTGTCATCTCATGGAAGGGCATGGAAGTCCTGCCCTCATGAGAGATCCTCCACTGGACCCATCTTGTTTAGACCCCTGCCCTCACTCACCTGGAGGGGCTGGATAACTAGCAGAAGCAAAGCAGGAACGCTGTGTCATGCCTTTACCTGCCACTGATAACAGACACTGCACAGAGGGCACCTATGGATGTCCTGGAGACCTGGAGTCCAAAAGGTGGAATTCTGAGAGCCAGCAAGGAGTAGAGGAAAAGGTATGAGCAAGTGTTGTGATTCTCACAGCACCTAGATTCTCTGTTTTCTCCCTCTAGGACCTCTCCAGACTGATGCCTTCCAAAATGACAGGTGAAAACCAGGTGCTACTCTATGCTTTAAAGGGCAGGCTTGCTGTGACTGGACAGAGAAGCATCGTCCCCTGTGGTGCTGCATGAGGGATCTGAGCGATGGCTGCTTAGCAACAGCATTATGCAATGAAGTGCTACCTACCTACTGTCTTTTACCACAGCATTTCATTAACAGCACTCTGCCCTGCAGCCTCCCCAGGGGCATTTACCTGCCTGTGCTGGTCACTCACCTCAGCTATGTCTGTCTGTCCCTCGATGCCAGATGGTGGATTACTCAGTACTTCTGGACATCTGTGGGGCTGCACAAGGCTCCAGCTGAAGTGTTTCCAGATGATTTCTGTAAAGGCAGAGGGGCAAGCAGCCTCCCCTGGACTTGTGTAACTGGAAGCCCCTTCCACCTTCTGCCAGCACTGCTGCTCTGGCACCCAGCCTGCAGAGGTGAACCTCACACCCCACCTTGTCTGAAGGCCATTCTGGGCATCAGTAACATACTCACCCTCAAGAGCAGAAAGGTTTTCTTTGGCAGAGCTCTGTTTTGATATCTACATGTTGCTGCTACAAATTCATGTATCTCCCTGTATTAATGGCTTCACCTCGTGCTACTTCATTTTTATCAGCAATGAAAGTCAATAAAAGATGTCCACATGATAGGATTACATGTAATAATGATATATAATTGCCAAATGACTCAGTTCCTGCTTACCGAGGCTACACAGCCTTAGTAAGGTAGGAGAAGCATCCTCAGAGTTAGGAGACGATTGCCTTGACTCTTATATTCCCAGGACAGTGTAACTGTCCCTGCCTGCCTTCACCATCTGGCTGAGAAACTTGTTGCTTCAGATCACTTTCCCAGTGCTTTGGAAAGCTTCTGCTGTTATTCAGCTTGACCTCAAAGTTGTTATCTCAGACAATGTCATCCTTTTTCTACTTCCAGAAAGCTCTGCTGCTGCATGAAGGACTTCCAGTTTCCAGGCTCTTTGTTGAGTTTCTGCTTTTTGTTTGGTGGTTTGGTTTTTNGCTGGCCGCTCTCTCAGACTCCAAGTCTTCCTGCAATTCAGTGATCTGAGAATCCAGGTCACTGTTTCCGTCAGAGCTGCTTCCTCCTCCACCTTCACTGAGCTGCTCACGGCTCTCCTTCCTTCCTGGGAAGGCCTCCACGCTCCTCAGGCTGCGCCTGCAGATGTCGCACCTCCCTCCTGCTGTGTACACCCTGTCTCCAGCTCCTGTCATGGTTTTCCTCCTTGAATTGCAGACAACAGTCACGACCTGAGGTTCAGTCCTCCAATTCCTGCCAGAAATTCTTCTTTGCTGCTTGCAGTTCATGAGATGCTCTTGCTCGTTGTTCCCTGGCCCTCCAGTCACCGGAGCCGGGACCTGCTTGGGAAGCAGGACCCATGAGGGCTCCCTGGGACAGCAGTGCAGGACCCACCCTACTACCTCAGCCAGGGAGCAGGGCAGGCCAAGAGGCACCAGGCACCTTCTTGGGGATCATCCTTCAGGTAACCCATCACTGTGACCGTAATTGTATGCTTTGGACACCAGTGGGACCACCCCTCATTCTACATGAGACCTTCAGCAGCCTCCACACTTTTCCTGGCTCCCTGGAGTAACAACAACCCCTGACAAGCACTGTGCACAGACAGGAAAAAAACATCTGCCATTCACACACTTTGCACATGACAAACCAAGATTTTACATCCTCCCTTTTGATGCTTGTGGTTGCACCCAGAGGCCTCGCTGCCCCATCAGCTTTCCCAGGACCTGCATCCCTGTCTGTGGCCTAGCAGTTCCATTCTGGAGGGCTTCCAGGCCTGGCCTGACCCTGCTTGCAAGTGGGTCCATGCCCAGGTTTGTTCCTCCTGTCCAGGCTCACTGGCCTGGAGTGAGGAGCAAACACCCAGAGAGGGCAGTCAGCTGCTGCCACCAGCCCTGCTGGCACTATAGCACCCTCATCCCTGCTTGCCCTCCTACCTGTGGCTGCCTAACTGCTCACAGAGTCCACACCTTCCAGCCCCACAGACTGCTCTGGCTCCACACAGGACCTCACACAGCTGTTGCAGCCCATCCTGGCACATCTTTTGCTCCAGCTACAGGCAGCAGTCCAGGCTCATGGCATGGAGGAAGCACTAGAGGGGTTGCCTGCTCCAAAGTCCACAGCTTCTGTGTGTTTGCTGGACATTAACACACTATTCCTCAGGGCCAGGTAGTTTCAGGTATTTCTATCAGTCCTCACGGGAGAGTCTAGCGAGCTGCTGCCTCTGCCAGCACAGCAACGGTGTCCCATCACAGCATCCATACTGTGCAGGGACAGCCCCTGGCTCTCATGGATGAGTCTTCACATGTTAAATCTCCCCACATTTCCAATGGAAGGAAGAAGCCTACCCCTCACAAAGCATCTGGCTATGGCTCTGCAGTAAAAGCTGATTCCTGAAGGAGCTTGCTCCACACACCTATCCACACAGAGGTTCCCATTACTTATCACTCAGTCTGTCAGTCAGGTTCACGGTGGTTTTTCTTTTTACCTAGAGGATGTATCTGTGTCTTTCTTACTTCTCTCTGGTTTTAACATGATAGCACACACAGGCTGTGCTGTGAACAACTGAAACAGCATGTTCAAACTTCGGTAGAAACTGCTGACAGGCTCTACATTTAATGATTGAAAGGTATTTATAATTCAGCAGGAGGCTTTCAAAGTGCATCCATATGTACATACATTCTTCTTTCTTTGATTTAATATTGTACCTGCTTTTCAGAGAAAGTATCTGCTAATTACACACGTGAATCATAATTTTTTGAAGAACTGGAAACCTGGAAATATTTGCATTTCTGTTTCGTTTTTCCTACTTGCCTGTTTTTCAAGTTATGTTCCAAGTAGCCTGTTTTGAATTCTTATTTAATTTTCTTTAAATATTCCTAGACATCTCTTTTCTGCTCCTGCTGTGCTATCTGTATCCCCTTATTGATGCCTATGGTCCAAGTCTCTCTATGTGGGTAGTCCAGACTCACTGTAAAACAGGTCCGACCTCTGTTCTTTTATCACAATAAGAGCATTTGACCTTTGGTGGTTTTTTTCCCCACAGATATAGTTAACTGCAAAGGGCTGGCAGCCCTAATAACCCCTTTTTCCTATGATATGTCTGCTAAAGATTTGCCATAGCACACCTGAAAAAATAACAGTCCCCACTAGACCTTACTCCTGGGCATCTACAGACAATTCCTGTTAGCCTCTCCTTTCTTCTTAAATAAGAGATTATTTCTGCTTAGTCATTTTCTGCCAGCATAAGTAAATTAATCTTATAGTATCGTGAAAAAAAATTAATTATAAGGCATTTTCTGCTCTTGGTCTCCTTGCATCTGGGCATCTCACCCGGGCTGAAAAAAGTAATTCCCAGAGGCAATGTCCAGCAGCAACAGGGCACAGGAGAAAAGCAAACCCACATTTGGCATTCATAAAGCAAACCAAACCTGTAAATGGAGCAAATCACTGACATAACTCGATGAGGCTGCTGTCACCAAAACTATTTCACTCCTGTCTGCAGGCAACCAGCCCCTCGTGCCAGGCCATTCCTGACGATCTTTGCTTCAAAGCCCATCACCTCCCCTGACTCTTTTACTACAAATGCTCCTTCCCAGAGCTCCAAGCCAGCCTGTTGCTCTGGAGTCACATCTAGTCCCTGAACAACCCTAAGCCAGCCCTGATGTTCCAGCACCCAGTCACGACAGGGCTGCGGAGGGGCTGGTTCTTGGGCACCATTTGCTGTCCCATGAGCAAATCCAGTACATGTGGTAAGGGGAAGGGTGAGGATGCCAATATAAAGCTAAAAATCTCTGCAGTACCCTGGGTTCTGTTTTCCCATATGAGACAGAACAGCTGGTACAGTCTGGGACTGCCTGGGACACTCGGGTCAATAAAAGATCCCCTGGCTGAGCCCTGGCTGCCCCACACTTGGCACCATCCCAAGGCATTCACCAGTAATCTGCAGGGAGAAGGGGGAAATGCAGCACTGTCCCGGACCACAGTTACACCACTGGCATGCCCTGTGGGGCTGGTGGCTTTACACCCCAGCTCTGAAGGTTTCCAGGAGCTGTAATTCTCATGCTGCGACAGCTTCCATGTCACCTCTCCATTCCAGTGCATCAGCCAGGAAGAGCTGCTCAGGAAGGAAGTTTCCCCATGTGCAGCCCTCGCTGCCTCACCATGCTGAGCTGGGCAAGTGTCCTGGGGAAAATGGACCAGAAGGAAAACAGAAGATACTTCATTTTGTGGCCAAAGATATCTTCTTATCCCCACAGTGCCTGCAGAGCACTGGTCCATCTTTTTGTCTTGTAAGGGACAAACCAACAAACACAACACACCAAGAAAAACTTTGCTGTTGCTTTTAAAATCAGCAAGACAAAAAGAACATTTGCAATGGCATTGCAATGCACGGCTACTGTAGGAATTGCTGATCTAGGGCTACATTTCAGCCAAAACATTTGTTTTGCCTCATGCTGCCAGTGCTTTGTGTAGTGGTTGTGAGCAGCATAACCATCTCCTGATGGCCCCAAACCTCAGCTGGAGGGAGCAGTGTTGCTCCTGGCTGAGCACTCTCCCTGTTTTGTACAGGGCTGCAGCACACAGCCTCTAACCTTGGGCAGCTTGATGAAGCCACAGGTTTTCTGCATACTGGCTGTTTGCACTTGGGCTTGCCTGGTATCCCTGTCCCCCCTCTGTGGGATGTCCCCTTCCAGCCCTGGGCTTGTGGGCAGCCTGGCAGTCCCAGCTGACAGCACAGGGTACCTGCAAGAGGTCTGTGTAAGCATAGCTCTCCTACAGAGCTACCCTAAGTGATGTCTTAGGCTTAAAAAACAGACGTGGCTCCCCACTGCCAGGGAATATTTACATCACTTGTCTCAAAAACAACAAAACACCTCCCTCCCTGCAAAACAGAAAATGAAAAACAAAAAAAAAAAAGGGAGCAAGAGCCTCCAGCTGCTACACAGGTTGCACAGTGCCCCCAGTACCCTGGTGCCCTGGGCCAGGGTGGACTCTAACAAACTGAGAGAGGCATCACAGCCACCTCACAAATCTTCCAGACATAGCGGCTGCGGTTCTAATCCTGACATCAGCCACCCAGATCTGCAATTAGGCAGACTGCTCTTCTGGGGCTGTCTCTATATCTGTAGTAAGGCTGCTCAAAGTGTGTAATTACTCATACCCGACCATCCCGTAGGAGACAAGTGGAGGATGGCCAGGGCAAGTTCCTCACAAACATATCCCTGCTCCATGGCACAGGCAGATGGTCCTGGGGAGTGTGAGCCCGTGTCCTGGGTGCTCCCAGGGATCAGGGGCATTGCTAGCACCTGCCCTGGGTCCTGGCACACCTATGCCACCATGAGCGAGTCTAACATGCTTGGCCCTTGCATCATCAAGTATTGCGACTGCTGTGTCTTCCTGGTGCCTGCTCTGCAAGATACCTTACTCTGCTCTGAGTGTCCCTGTGACCTTGAGAGCAGCAAGGAAAACAACACTCAACAGGCAGATTATTTTTCTCCTACCTCCTTCCCAGTTTGTTGGACCCTCTCTCTGTTTTCAGGCTCACATGTGCTGAAGCAATTTGCAGTCACGTCTAGTCATTTACCTACTCTAGGGAACCTGCTTTGGCAGGGGGTGTGGACTCCATGATCTCTCAAGGTCCCTTCCAACCCCTACAATTCTGTGATTCTAGGTCTTGCATCACAAGTAACTCTATTAGTTCATTGATTTCTTCTCCCATGGGTATTCTGCAGCTGCTGATGTCTTGCCAGTTAATAATAATATATTTCCTTTCAAATCTAAATTCAATTAGCAAGCAAAGGCAATGAGACACAATAATAATAAAAAAAAAAGGCAGATAAAAGCTGACACAGACCAGAAACCTCCTTCAGCTGCTGCAACACCAGTAGAGTGTGAATAATTGTCAGGTGAATGAGAGAATCCAGGACATACACAAGAAGCTTGTCAGGGTTTGATATCAGCTACTCACATAGAGGTGGGCACCAACATTTCTCTGAGTTTCCCAAGTATTGTGCAGTTCAAGGAAGACACTGTGAGTGGGTCATTTGATTTGGAAACCATTGAACAATGCAGGAACCAACAGTTGAAGAAAGACTAACAGAAAAGACCATCCTAAGGAAGCTCAACAACAACTCAACAACAGTGCAACAAGTCTACAGACACAATCAGTATCTCCCATCACCTCAGTAGCATACTCTGCCCATCTTGGAGACTGCTCAGCCTGGCATCTTCATTAATTAGTGCCTATTAGCACTGCAGCACACACACAAAGCAGTCAGTGCCCAGGAGACAGCATCACAAGCTTGTAACTGTATTCTCCATTATCTGCTCTGGCTTCCTATGGAAAATCAGAAGGTCAAAGCCCCTCTATTCAAGGCAGCTGGTGGCAGGGACTCAGCTGCAGGGAGCCACACAAGGCCATGGGACAGAGCCTGTGAGTGAGAGGAAGGATCAACACACTGGAACAAGGGTATCCAGCAGCAGGGTTACCTGACCCCAGAGGAGAACATCCTGAGGACACAGCCACCTTCTCCACAAAACCACTTAGCAAGCACAAAGGGCAACACAGCCTGCAGCAGTCCCTATTTGCAGGGACTGCTGCAGGCTGCGCTGGGCAGAGCACTCCATGCCCAGGTGCAGTGAAGCCATGTGAGCACAGCCAATGCCCCACACCTGCCTCTGGCTTTCTGATTTAACCTGCACCAGCACAGACTGAGCACTACCATCACCCTCAGCACTACAGGGACTAAGTCCCTCACTCTTTATAGGCCTGGTTGTATGGTGTAAGGGAAGGAAAAGGTGTGCAGAACTCACGTGTGTGGTAGAAACAAATCCTTCCATCCTCCTTCTTCCTTCTAAGACTCAAAGCCCCGCCTGCCTATTAACATTTCAAATACACGCAAACATGCAAGTAAATGAAGGCGCGTCTCTCCCTCCCGGAGCCCCTCTCCCCTGAGCAGTGTACTGCAGCCGTTGCTTGGGTGTGCACAGCTCCTCAGTGCTGCCCTCACGCTGGACCGGGTGGGATCCAGGGCCGCTGAAGGATGTGCAAGCAGTGGCAGCCGTCCCACTGCCCACAGGCTGCCTGCGAAGCAAGCCCCTGTGCTTCGGGGCTTGCCCTGCTAGGCCACCAGCCCGGCTGGACCTCTCAGGTACCCTCAGCTGTGTCTTTAAAATATTGAAGAAGGCCTTGGAGAATAAATGCCAAGGGGAACATCCTGGCACACCCCCATTTTCTGCATCCTCCTTTTGCCAGCCTTGTTCAAAGACACTATGAAACAGGTCGTAGGCTTCTGAGAATTAAATGTCCACTGAAAATGTCTCCTTCCCCAAGGAGAGTTTCAGGCCGTTTCCGGGCTTCCTCATAGAAACCCCCCAGTGAATGGCTCCCCTGGCACTGGCCCAGCTGACTGAAGTGAAAGGGGTTTTGCACTTTTTAAAGACCTCTCCCTTTCTTTTTCTTCTTTGAGTTCAAGTGATGTGAAATTATCTTGGAAGGACTGGGGTGTTGCCTCTTGCCGACAAAAAATGAGGCATGGAAGATCTGTTCACAGAGTTATTGTTTTGTGTTTATTTTTCAGCTCTCCACATTTCCAGTCTCCCTTCATGGTCTCCCAGGGTGAGCAGAGCCTTGAGTGAAAGGCTTGCTGAAGAAGTGAAAACACAGAATTTTTAACATAAGTGGTTTTCTCACTTCTGTTTGCCAGATATTTTATTAAGTGCTAGGGAAATAAGCAAATTAAACCTCCCACTGGTTTTATTATAAGTAGATCAGCACTTGAAGCCCTCCGGTTGTTTGAAATTTGAATTGTGAAAAATGAACTGCCATTCAATTCTCCAGTTCTTCTTGCATAGTAAAGGAGGAGGAAGGTACAACCCTTTAGTACCGATTTGTAGTTTGCTTTTTAGATCCACCTTCTTCCTTCTATGTGAGTCACTTCTGGTGGCTGGCAGCTTCCTCGCTGTGCACGAAGGGGAGGAGTTGCATGAGATGTCTCCAGTATCTTTTGGAGGAGAAGCCATTCCCCTGACCAGCCCCTCCTCCGGCAGCCACCTGTGTGTGTGTGGTCCCTCTGAGCATCATTTCACCCCTCTGCCAGCCTCGGCCTCAGCCCAGCAGAGTTTGTCCCCTGCAAGCACAGTGTCCCTGGGGCTTTGCAGGAGGCTTTTCTTTCCAGCTCAGTGGTGGAGGAAAGATGATGCTTTGGATTCCCTTTGCCCACCGGCTCTCTCATAGTCAGTCCCTCAGGGAGGTAAAAGGAGGCGGCTGTTTGTTAACAGAGGACCCAAATGGGAACGAGCTGCAGAAGGCAATGTGGAGGGAGGTGTTCGCTGAACCAGCCATGGTAACCCTGCCTAAACAACTGGTTTTGCAGGAAAAAGAAGCCAAAAGCAGGAAAAAGAACCATGTAGACAAGCACTGAGAAGCAGGCAGAGAAACAGGGTATTTTCTCATCTGACTCGATAGTTCTGTGCATATTGTCAGCCGGTGAATCCAGGACACCCGTTAAGGTGGTGTGATAGAGCTGCCCTTATGGTGTGGTTCTTGGACATTCGGATTTGGTGAGCACTTGAGCTCCTGCATCGTTCCCTGCGTGCAGGATTTCCTGCCCTGCTACAGCACTTCCTCTGCTCGTTAACAGCAGCAGAGATCTCCCTTTGCCCACTCCCGGGGGAAGGACCTTGACCCATGGAGGAGGCAGCAGGGTTAACGTGCCCCGGGAGGGTCTGGTGGGCATGCCCCCACCCCACACCCCTCCCCCTTCGCCTGTGATCCACCCAAGCCCAGAGGTGGGTGCCAGGAGACACTGGGCATTGCAGGAGCCAGAAATAAGGTTGGGGAGAGGAAGTTCAAAAATAGCCAAGCTTTTCCTGTAAGTCTGGCTTTTTCATTTAATTTGCTGGTGTTGGTTTTGGTTTAGGGACTTTTTTTTTCCCTCAATGATACAGGAACAAGGAAAGGGAGAAACTGGGAAATCAGCAAAGGAATAAAAAATCCTTTCAAAACAGAGGGAGAAAAGATAAGGATTTAAAGGAACAATACCAAGGATAAGAGCTTCCCCATGACACCTGTCTGATTTTAGCTATGAAGAAAGAACAGAGATGGAGAACAGTAGGACAACCTCCCTCCTCTTCCACCTGGCATTCAGCACTGCCATTTGCAGCTGGGTCTCTGTCACCCCACCCGGCACACACCCTGGGGCTGGGGTTGCCATGGTCCCAGCAGCAGCCACGGACACCCTGAGGGCTGCCTGGGCTCCCTGCCCCCAGAAAACCACACAGCCCCTGGACCTTGCCACCCTGGACCCCTTTTAACACCCTACTCTGGTTTCCATGACCCTGCCAGCTGCTGCCCTCCCACCCCATGCGACCCAGCCACAGCCCCACAGCTCCATAGGGTAGGGCAGAGCCTGGCACAGTGAGACCAGGGCATGGCACAGCCAGGATTTCAACAGAAGAGGGAAGACCAAACCAGTGTGTTGCTGACACATCTAGGGTGCTGAGGGCTCCTGCGGTGCTGTGTCACCAACCAGCTTTACTCGGCCAGCCCCTTGCGCGGCTCGGCTGCTCTGGAACTTGGCTGGGCCACAGACACCCTGGAGGGACACAGTGGGTGAAGCCAGCCCTTGGCCAGCCCTGGGAGCATCACCGAGACCAGACAGCACAGTGTGGACACATCAGGGAACGTTCTGGTGGTAATGTGTGAGCAGTAGAGAAGGAGCCTGGATCCAATCAGGGTCTGTTACATGTGCAAGGTGGCCAGAGCCCCGGGCAGCACTGATGGCAGTCCACACCCCGCATTGCTGCACATGGGGTGGTGAGAGAGATGTTCAGGGAAGCCTGCTGAGATGCAAAGCTATGGCACCTTATTTCATCAGTGGATTTCACCTGAGGATCCCAGTGTATTTTGCATCATATCTTGTCAGCTTGATGCACTCCTTCAAAGGATGCCCCATGTAGATAACAGGGAGTTGCAGAGTGGCTGTCTGCACGGCAGCAAGGGAGATGCTGGGCACCAGGTTCTGGCTGCTGTGTGTAGCTCGAGCCCTGGCAGGGGCTGGCCTGGGCAGCCCTACTGGCACAGGAGTCCTGCATGTGGGACCAGACACAAGACCCTCCTGGGGCAATGGTCAGCATCCTGCCCAGAGGGTTAGTTAGTGGGGCAGGAGAGAGGCTTCTCCAACCCTGCCCCTGGCACATCTTCAGGGAATTCTACTTTTTTCACCCCAGAAAGGCTCATAATGCAGAAAGGGACCATCGCCCATGCCCTGCTGCACAAACCAGCACTGTATGAGGGGCTGAAGCCTTTCTGCTCTTTCGGCTGGCAGCACTGCTCAGTGTACTCCTCACCTCAGGCCCTGCCCTTCGCCCTTATGAGATGTTGCTTGGTGTGTCCTCGGTTTCCCCTGGCCTCTGCAATATCTGCTGCCTGTCAGTGACACTATGGAAGAGGCTTACACCCTGAGGTCTCACCTCTCTTTTCCACAGCCATAAAAGGGAAAGGAAAATGTTTAAATTTGAATGCTTTGAAGTTTTGCAGAATAAACAAACTTCTTCATGTGGACTGCAATGGGGAAAAAATTCACAGAATGCTCCATAAGGCGTAATAAATCTGGCATCCGTTGCATTATCTGTGCACCCATGGCAAATAATACATTAAAGACCTGAAAACAAAGAGCTCAGGGACACCATGTTATTAAAAACCAGAGAATCTGTCTTGCTTTCTTGGAAGGCAAACAAAGCATCCCAGGCACATGTAAAGATGGGATCAAAATCCAGTGAGAGAGCTGTAGGACAAGTAGAAGTACGACATCACTGGAATTAATTTTAATGGCTCCTAAAGCTGGAAATAAGAGATGTTTTAATGCAGGATGTCCTTGGAGGCCTCAAACAACTGTAAACATGTATTTATGGAGTGCTATGAGCCTTCTATACTGTAGAGAAAAAGGTGTGAAAAATGGAAGTGGAAATGTGCTTGGGGTGGAGGGAGCTTTGGGCCATTTGTTTGTACTCTGTTGGAATTCCTTGCTGGCCTTGTTTCTAAATCACAATTATCACAGATCCCCGACAGCTGAGTGGTCTCCAATGGAAAAATGTCAAGGCGGGCAATGCGTAAGGAAAACATGCTCATACATCAGGCAGATCCCTGAGGCATAGCTTCTTCTAAACAAGTACTGGATAAAATTGCAGCTCAAATGGATGGTTTTCAGTGCAGTTTCCAGCTACTTTCTAAAACTTTCTTGGAAAGCTGATTAAATGAGATTTAGATAAGGCAGAGGCTCGACTGCGCTCTTCTTAAGGGAAAATATATACACACATATTAATGATTGACTTGGGGGGCCATTGCTCACTTTTGTTTGGACAGTGTCTTGGGCCATACCAAAATCCTGGCTACAGCTCTTCATCTGGGCGGTGCTGTGTAGAGGGTTATGCCCGACCGCTGGGATCCAGCACCCCTGAACACCCAGGGACCATGGTATCCAACTGTATGTTGTTTGGGCAGGGTGTTTCTCACCTCCTGTCTGCTGCTTGGGATGGATCATTGCATTGTCGTTACCGTTCAGCTCCCACCACCAGCCAAAGGATGCAGAAAGGAGGCAGAAGAGGAGGAAACAGACTGTGCCATCCGAAGGCTTGGAGGCGGAGGGACCCACTTGCACCACTGAACATCCTACCACTGCAGCCTACCAAGCAGTTCAGTCAGCAATTACTCCCCATTCTCTAAATCCCTGTTTAGAATATCCTGGGCCAAAGACCAAGACAGACAGGACCGAGACTTGGCAGGACTGCGCACACTTGTGGCAGTGAAGAGGAGAGGATCCAGTGACACTGGGAGAACCTCAACAGGCCTTACCTGCCCTCTGCCACATGGCCCTTGTTCCTCGTGTTTTAAGGATTGTTGTCCTTTCTGATGATGATGGACAGGGTCCCTTGGTGCCCCATGTTGCAGCCTTGAGGTGCTGGGAGTATGAGGGGGAGACCAGCTTTGAGAAACTCACCACTTTGATCATCTGCTGGACTGGTAAAGGAACCTGTTATTTTTTTTCTGAAAAAATAAACAAATCAAAAAATCTTTTGCAACACGTGGGACACAGAAACAATCAGATCTGAAATCTGCAAGCTTTGGGCAGCCACATTTTTTCATATTTAGTTGTAACTTCCCCTCGCAAACATTCCCCTTATGAATGAGGACTCCTGAAGCCCACCTGACGGGAATCAGACCTGTGAAGCTGGATCAAAAAGAGCTGCATAGGTAAACACAGGCTTTTCCTTTTTTTTAATGAAAGCTCCAAGTGTCCGAGTGACAAACCTGGTGCTGGGGGTGGCAGCGGGAGTGCCAGGCTGCAGTCTGGCCGTTGACATGGGTGCTGCAGCCCCTGTCCTGCCACCTTGCACAAGGTAAGCAGTGCCTGCCCGGCCATGGGTGGGTGGCCTTGGGCCTTCCAGGGCACCCGAGGCAGATGGGTCCCTGACGCTGCTTGGGCTGGAAAGGGGAAGAAAAGGCAGCTTGTGTCGATGACCGCTGCTCCCAAAATCACCATGGCAACACATCTGCTTCCTCCATTTCCCACTCCCTGCCAAGAGTGAGCTTCAGCCCTGCCAGCCTCAGCTCAAGCCCAGAAGCTTGAGTCCCAACAAAACACCTTTTCACAGGTCTCTTACTCTCCAGGTCACAGCTGTCTCTTCAGTAACTCCACAGACCTTTACTTTCCTGTAAAGAGTTTGCCTTACTGCTTCTGTGCTGCTCACAAAGACACCATGTAACCCCAAGCACTCAGGTACCCTTCCAGCCTCTGGGCCACCAGCACCTTTCCCCACCATGGGTATCTTCATATCCCATGGGAAGCAGTAGCCCGTGCCTCATCACCTCACTTTTTTCCAGGCCTGCAGGTTTACATTTGTCCCCCTCAGAGCCTTGATGAGCCCCATGTTTTCCATTTACAGGTTTCCCTTGAAAGAACTTTTGCTTCAGGCAAACCTCCACTGATGAGTTGCTGCAAGCTCAAGCTCCTGGTGATCCATCAGCTGCTCACTCACCAAGGCCAGGCCTCACTCCCTCAAAGAAGACACCTGGGAGAACTTGGGTGCTCACAGGAGAGTGTGGGTCATGGTGCTAAGGGCTCTCATGGCTCTGGAGGGGTTGTGTTGATGCCTGAGGTGCCTGGATGCCATCACCATCCGGGGCAAGCACCTGGTTTCTGACGTTGGGCACAGTCAGCAGTTTGGAAGCATTTCCTCTCTGCTTTCACAACTTCTGCAGAAATAATCGCTGGCAAAAGCAAAGTGTAGGCTTGGCGGTTCCTCTGGCAGCTTATCAGGGCGTCCACAATGAGATCCCAGGAAGAGCTGCTTAGGCAGGAGGGGCCAGCACTGCTTGCCTGGATGATCCAGCCCCAAGTCAGCAGGACCACTTGGTTGCTCTTCCAGTGGGCAAGCGCCAGGGTTTGCAAAGCCATTTCCACCATCTCAGAAAATGACTTTTCCCTTCTATTGAATCAATTCATGTCCCCTTTAATCTGTCTGCTTTGAAACAAATGTCAGGGTCTTTGGCTTCACAGACCCTCACTGTTCAGCTCACTGAAGCAGAGGGGGTAAAATCCCCCAAAGTTTAAACTGTGGATTCCAGAAGCACTGTAGCCCCAGCTACAGGATTCCTTGTTTTTAAATAAGATAATACATTCCATGGTTCTGAGCCTGGCAGTCTCCTCCTCAGCACACCCAACGCAGAGATGCTGCAACCAAGCAAGCAAAGAAACTGCCTCATGGGTGGCATCACCTTCAAAACGCAGGAGAGAGGTGGAGCTCTCCTCCTTCTATCCGTCCTGCAGTGTCCTGTCCCTGTCACCATCCACCTCTGCACTGCAGAGCATCACATGCCTCGGCAGAGGGACCAACAGGGGACGACAACACTGGGTGAAGGAGTTGGCAGATCTCTCCACCACCGATGCTGCCTGCACTCACTCCAAGCGCTTCAGCTTCCTCAAGTCACTCTTTGCCAAGGGCTCTACTTTGCTCTGCGGTTTTGCTTGCAACTCGTTCTGGACTTGTAAAACATCTCATGTAACTTCTAGTTGTAGCAGCAGCTTGTTCCTAAGGGTAACCTTGTGACTGTACTGAAGTCTTGTGCTTCTCTTGCTACTTTTTTCTCTCTGCTTACAGCAAGGAAACAGGATGCCCCAGCTTTGCCAAAATAGTTTACTAAATAAATAGAACTGCAGGCAGTCTCCACAATCCAGTCTCACGGTGCCACATGACCCCAGCTGGCAAGAGACAAGGTTTACATTTAAATTCAATTTTAATTCAACAAAACATCAACACTTATTTACCACAGTCCATAAAATTCATGTGGCAAAATACCTCTGGCAGACAGATTAGTAGTCCTCTTACTCCAGAAATGCAAAAGCACAACAGATCAAGTCAGTGCATGTTCTGCAGTATCACACCAGGCTGGCAGCAACGCCTGCACCAGCACGTGACTCTTTGCCAAACTCTCTGCATGCTCTGGGGATCTTGGTGCATCTGGCAGTCCTAAATTCCCTTGCCACCTCGGTCCTGTTCCCAGGAGAACTTCCTGTTGTCCAAAGCAGCTGAGGGTCTACCTTTAGTGCAAGCTACAAGTTGCAGCAGTATAAAAGGACACAGACCCACATGTCCCATCTGGCCTGTGGATATCCAAATGGTTTTGAAGGAAGCACAATTTGGCTGTTCTGTTCCCAAGGCTCATGTCACCACCACCTTGCAACATCAAGGATGTACAACAAAGATGTGCTACTCAGCCCCCCTTGTCCCTGGTTGAGGTGCAACTTCATAAACCTTGGCAGCAGAGGAAAGGATGGGCTGATAAAATCATGCTTGATAACAGAATGGTTCAAGCTTGCCTGCAATGTAGGTGTTTTCCTCCACGCCCTGGAATCCCACACCTTGCCAGTGCTGCCCATGGGAGTACTTGGGAATCTGACCCTGGCTAAGAGCAACCAAACCTCACTGGCCATCATGGTTACACTCCTTGAGATTATTGCATTTGTTTTTGTAGTGCCACCACAAGCTCTGGACACACCTAGGCCCACCCTGGCCTAAGACAGGGGGAGGAAGCCCTTCAATGAAAGCCAGCTCCATTTCAGGCCTGTCCACCTGCAGATGCCCACATTAGGACCTGGCATGACTCTGCCAACCACCACCAGCAGCTTTATAGTTTACTTGCTAGAGCCAAAGCCATTAGCCACAGGCTAGTCACAACACGTCCCATTTAGTATGGAGACAGCGATACAAACTCAACTTTTCTACAGCATCATCTCCTACCAACATGTGCCTGGAGCCAGAGGACTGGAGCAAGGTCCTGACACTGGTCTGGGCTTCCTTATATGGAAGTTCTGGGGCCATTGTCATCCATTGCACATCTGCCAAACCTCACATCCTCCTGTGGCACACCTGCCCTCTCTGATCCCAGTGGGGACAGCGCTGGTCCAGCCCAGATTTGTCCTTTGCACCAGTGCTGCAGACAAGGGCATGATGAAGGGCAGGACGTATGATGAAAAATCATAAACAGAGCCTGGGGCACATGAGCACCCATGGGTGGAGGTGGACCTGGAGACCTGCCATGCTGAGCCGCCCCAATGGCGAGACACCACCTGCCTAGCCCTGCCCTGGCACATCCCCAGTGGGGAGGAGGCTGAGGGGCTCATCCTTGCCCTTCCAAGAGACGTGCCTCTGTGGCAGCACTGGATTTTGCCTGTGGGTCATTGCTCCCAAGTGCCTGCTGTTCATGAGGATGGAGGAGGCAATGGGGAAGACCTGCACCCCTGGCATGGATTTTCTGAGGTAATCAAAAATGAAAAGAGAAATGGAAATCTTCACCTGAATCTTCAGGTTTCACATATGGGAAAAAGGAGGACAGATGCAAATTTTCTTACCGCTGTCCCCACTGTTGAATGCGATATACAAAGGCATTTAGCAACCCATTAGAGCTATTGGGAATTCCCAGTAGTTACTTGGCACGAAGTGAAGGATGAACTGGCCCTAGTGTTGCTGCTTTCTGGTGAGCAGATGGCATAGCTGCTGGTGGGGTAATGCTCTGGCAGCCCCCCAGGCTGTGGGGTAGGGGTTTCTCTGGGCACGATATCTGCTCCACTTAACTCTGCTTCCTAGCATGCATATTCCAGAAACAGAAAGGAGAGGCTTGTCAGGGCTCAGCTAACTTGGGCTGTGAACTTCTCCTGCCACCAGAACACTTAATAAACAGGGCGACATCTGCTCCTGCTGCATGATCTCACCACCCCAGGGATTCCTGCAGTGGTTTTGCCTGCTCCGTCATTCCCATCCCACCGGGTGCAGCCCCAAGATGGTATCTCCTACAGAGCTGGTGGGAAGGAGTGGGGCTGTGAGGCACAGACCAGCATTCTCAGCCCTCCACCTCTTTGCAAGGAGCAACGCAGTGATTAAAAGCAGTTACTGTTAGCAAGGCTTCCTCCTGCTTCTCCGCAGGCCTGTCATGCCCTGTGGGCAGGGTGTCCCTGGCACCAGCTCCCCCACAGGCCTCAACTGCAAGCAAAGCTGACTTGGGGTTCTGCATTTGCCACTTCCCTCCTCTCCCTGGGACTACAAGGACTAGAGAGGAGAATTTCTTGCTCCATCTCAGCTGGACAATATTGTCTTGCTATAAAAAACCAAACCTGGAACACATTATTACTCCCAACATAAAGATCCAGAGAAACGAGGAAAATGTTGTGTGCTGAACGCAGGCAGCATGAGCCCATCCCTTTGGTCGGGAGAGTTGTAAGGGGTTACATCAGATGCAAGGGCTAACAGCATCATATAGCAGCACAGGCGTGTGATGGGGGCAGGCGGGAGTCCTCGCACCCCTGGCAGCCAGCTGTGTGGGGCTGGTGTGGAGCCTGGGCAGGCAGAACCGCAGCATCCCCCACAACCTCTTGGCATCCCTAACGCACACCCCGGCATCCCACACGCACCTTGGCAGAGCACAGGGACAGGAGCGGGGGAGCTGCTCCCGCAGGGACGGCTTCTTTGCTGGCCCCTGAGCTGGCTGCTGGCGCGAGGGGATGGAAGGAGCGCACAGGAAGCGAGACCCTGCGGCTATAAATCCTGTCGAGTCTTAATGATGTTTTTCCAAGCATATTTTCCCATCTTCCCTCCCAAGGGATCAAACCCAAAAGATGGTTATGTCTGATTTTCAGGTAACCCAGAAACAAAATATTTCCCAAACAAATAATCACATTGCAGCCCGACAATGTTCGTTATTACAAAAGAGCATTTTATTTCCATTTTTTCTGGGTGTACTATATTGCAACATAACACGACGCAAGTCTACTATCATGTTAAGATTCTTGCTACAGAATTAAGAAGTTTGTCTGTTTGGTCAAATTGCAAAGTTTTTCCTTGGCATTCCTACAGGACTCGTCACCACTTGAGCACATGAATTAGCAGAAGTGCCAGAAATGCGATACAGGACTTGGAGTGAGCGCTTTCCAAACCCAATTTACAAAAGTTGTTGGGCTGGCTACATGCAGGTCAGCACAAATACCCATCCTGACTTTGACAAAGGAGGAGATGCACATCTCCAGATTTTGATCACAATGCAGATTTTCTTTCCAGGCTTAATGTACTATTAAAGTTGTAGTTTTATTTCTCATGTGCTCTTTGTCAACTCTGCCTCTATTACCAAGGAAAATTTGTATTATTTTTGATGAAGAATGTAAAATGCCCTGCTTATATTCTGGAATTGTCATACTTGTTAGGCACCTGATTAAGTAGTTACATAAATTCATATACAAAACATGCCTAAAGTATTATCCACAAAGTGTCCATCCATTCTAAGTCAAATACTATAGGTCACAGAAAAGTCTAGTATGCATCGCATGTGAATATACATATGAGCAGTACATGAATCACTGAGTAAATATGGCACTTGTACATATTTTCCTGGATGTCACACAGAATTAAGAAACAATCTTCTCTTAGCTGACGCATTTCTAAAATACTGTAATATGGTTTTGGAAAATACACCCTACAGACTAGATGGTAAGAAGTTTAGAAAAGTCAACAGTGCAGCTACCTGAGTTTGTTTCAGTTTAAGCAATTAACAGTAATGCAATACTTTATCATTCACTGTGAGCCTGAGGGTTGTCTACCCACAAAAGCCATGCCACCTAATCCCGCACCAGACGAAACAGCATGGCTCTCCAAGCACGTGGCTTGGCAGGATGATGAACTCACCTAACAGCTCAGCACTTCCAGAGACTTGTCCCACCTCCTCCTTACCTGGACCCCCGGCTGCAGAGTCCTGTCCCCTTGCTACTCCCCACCTAGAGCACTAATCCAGCAGAAAACCAGTCCCTTTTCTTTTAATTTCCTTTAAACTGGCTTGGTTTTCTGCTGGCTTAGAGGGTTCATTTGTCCTATGGAGGGATCAGTCCAGCACCAGATCAGTAAAGGTACAAAAGAAACAGCTGGAACATGTTGACAGGAATGGGAAGCACAGGAGAGGGAGGAGGAGGGGGGAACTGCCTCCTTGGTGGCAGTGAGCTGTCTGATTGACTAAGCTGTCTCAGCAGACCAAACCCTGGGAGAAGATACAGTTATTAGCGCAAAAGTGCATAGACCGGTATAGTTTATTCCTATCAAAGTGAATAAAGATATACCAGCACAAGGCACTTCATAAACATGTAACTGTGTCCACATGAGGGGTTGCACTGTTATAGTCAGACACAAACAACACCCCCACATCCCCATAGTGATTATTTACAAAAATGGTGCAGCACAAGTTTCTGACCTTCAGTTACGAGGTGTGCAGAACTTCCATTCAGAAAACAGACCACAAACTACACATGAAACAACATCAGACACAAAATAAATTAGGGATTTAAAATGCTACATCTAGGAATATAAAGATTTTTTTAAAAAAACTTTAAAAGTAATCCCATATTTGGGATCTCTATGTAAGAGAACTATACAGCTCCACCAATTACTTGGACATTTTAAACAGTTTACATTCATCAGGGACAACAGCACTTTGGTTTACATAATTAGGTTAATATGAGCAATGAAACATTTCTCTCTCTCACATTACATCAAAGTGAAACTCATTTAGAATATATATACTGCCAAGCTATTCCAATAAGTGCATTCCATAGACGACTAAGAGTAGCCCTTGCCACAGCTACATCAGTTATAGGACTTTAACAGAATGAAACCAAACTCCTTTAAGAAAGCTTGCTTTGATTCCTTCATGCCTGACCCATTTTTTAATTAATCACATGGATCTTCTCCAGAACACAGCCAAGCGCAAAAAATAAGTCTGACTTGGTACTGCGACAAGCCCACATACCAGATTGCACAGCACACCCTGGATTAATGAGGAAATTCTCATTTTAGTTTGTGTCCCCACCTTCATCAGTCAGACTCTTAAAACAACAGTATGCTTTTGTACCAAGCTCAAGAACTCAGATGAACTGTAGCTCAAGACATGCAACAGCAGCTAGAAAACATTTAAGGACAACCAACCTGACAATCATCAAACAGTTTTGTACTTAACTTTAAACAAACTGCAACCAAACCTCTGCAATTTATGAACAGCGTTGCCTCCTACAGAAAGGAGTACTAATTCCTAGATATTCTTGTGCAGCATTTATCCAGCGCCTGCATCTGACTCAAGTGCGTGTGGTTGGACAGGATGAAGAGATCTCCCAACAAAATATTTCACTATCATATAGTTATTTCTGATTAGCTTGAATTACCTTGTGAGCAGCACGAGTTATCATACACCTGCCAAACTTGTCTAAAAGAAAGCAAATGGATGGATTAAATAAACAACTGAGCATGGCTTCAGAGGATGAAAGTCCCAACCCGATGGTGGATCATTACAGATTATTATGTTATTTTAAAAAGCAGGCTTCCAACTGTGATTTCTGACTTAACTACCATCTGGGAGATGAAAATAGTCTTCATCACTGTTCTCTGCTAAGATGAGACTTTTGAGAAGTTAATGTATTCATTTAGTCTCATTTCTGCAAATCTCCAAATGTTCCTGTGCTGAGCTTGGTTATGCGATACTTCCAAGTGGAAGTAAGGAGCCTATGAGATGCTGTTTTCTTGTCAGAAGCTTTACCAGCTAAGCATGATTGCACTTTTTCTGGATCCCATTCCTGCAAGGTGCCAACCATCCCCGAGGGAAAGTGAGCTGTGGGGAGCCCTTGCAGGACAGGAGGGGTTAGTGGAGGACGAGGATTTTTCAAGGTAGTGTTTCATTTCGCTGCCTCAACGTTTCCAATACAGTGAATTCATTGCACCCCTTCCATTCAAGTCAACAGGAAACGGGCAGCTGCATCCCTTTGCACTGTTTGGTGAATCTCCAATGTGAGACTGATCTCAACTCCTCTGTGAACTGTGACCTTACTCTTCCTGCACCAGAGAGGAAATCGCAATCAGTGCCTCCTGCTCGGTGCGGCGTGTGAACGGAGGGCCAGACCGAACTTGCCGAAAGGCCCAGACGGAGCTCTGCATGCTCCCTTGGAACTAGTAAAATACATATTGAACCTTTCCTACTTGCTTTGACCATCTGAGAAAACCATATCATAAATAAAAAAGGATGGTCAACCCAGATTTGTAGATGCTCAACACCGTCTGCCACTACTGAAGAAGAAACAGGGTGTTCAACACCTGCAGCAACACCCACTGAAGACCAAATCTTAAGTGATTAAAAGTAACCAGGAAGACAATATAATCATCTATTACATATTATGCAACCCAAAGCATACACCTGAAATACAGTTCCCCTGTTGGGGTTATACAAAGGGAAAAAAAAAAAATCCGCAGATAAAACCATTTACTTTTACTGATAAAAATTAAGTTACAGATATCCTTATTCTGAAGGCAAAACAAACCTTAAAAATATCTTAAAACAGTGAAAAAATATGAGAAGATTTTATTTAAAAATATATGTACTCCTTACTCCAAATTGTTTATACAGAAAGGATTTGTTTGAAAGAGAAAACATAATGACAAACTAAATGCATATTTGGAGTATGCACTTTCTGCAGCGTATTTGGTAGAAGCGTTATTTCTGTAAAACTGAGCGAGAGGAAGTTCGTTATTCGGCTTTCATTTGTTCCCTGACATCAGAAGGCAATGTTTCAAACAAGGTGTCCTCTACAGTGAAACCAGTCCGCTTCAGAGCTCTACATTCCCCGAGCTCGGGTGGGAGGATTTCAAAGTGATTGCCTTTAATATCCAAGTAGGACAGGAATACCAAATTACCAATTTTAGGTGAAAGGACCGACAAGTTATTTTTCCCAATTTTCAGAGTCTTGAGTTTTTTGCAGAAGTACAGTTCATCTGGCACACTCTCCACTTTGTTGCAGGTAATGGAAAAGTATTGTAAACTCTGAAGAACTCCTATTTCAGGTGGGATAAAGCGAATGTCATTGTAAGACAAATCCAAATATCTGATTTTGTTGCATAGGAATAAGTGGGATGGAAGAACCTCTATTTTGTTATGGCTGAAGGAAAGCCGCTCGAGACTGGTGAGTTTCTTTATATGCTCTGGGATGTATGTTATACTGTTGTGCCACAGCTTTAGGATTGTCAGTTTTCGCAGATGTTGAAAACTTACTATTTCTTCAATGGATTTGAGGTTGTTTTCCTTTAGATCCAATTCCTGAAGACTAAGAAGGCTGAAGACTGCATGAGGAATGCGCTCTAAATCACAATGAACCAATTCCAGCTGTGTCAGGTTGACCATCTTCTTTAGGTTGTTGAGCATCACTAACTTAGTGCCATCATTATGGATACACAGTTTCTGCAGGTGACTTGAAACATCGACGGCAGATTGTGGGATCTTGGACAAATTGCTTTTTATGTAAAGAACTTTAAGGCTTTTAAGTTCCCGAAAAGACTCCAGTGTAATGTTTTTAGAAATATCATGACTTAGGGAGCCAATTAAATAGAGCTCTTCCAAATTTCTGAGTCCATACATCCAGTGTGGAAGCTCTCTGATGTCATCAAACTTGACACTCAAGATCTTGAGATTCTCCTTCAGAAATGCCAATGCGGCGCTGTGGATTTTCACAGAGCACTGGTGCAACGAGAGCTCCTGGAGATTGTCCAACTGTGCAATGGTTGCTGGTATCATGACATTATTAATTATTTCAAGTTTTAAAGACTGCAGCTCAGTAATTTCAAAAACTGTGTCTGGTAGTCCAGACAGCATGAAAAGCTGTAGCTCCAAATGGCTATGGGAGTTCATCTGGAGCCTCTGTCGCAGTTTATCTGCGGTCCACTCGTTGTTCAGGTTCAGCTGTTTCAGCTTATTTTCACTGACTTCAGACAGGAAGACGGCAAACCGCTTGGAGTAGAGAGGATCATACTGATCGATCATATGAAGCATAAAAGCGAAGTCGTTCTTCACATCTGGAATATCATCAATTCCTGTCTCTTGCCGAACATATTCAAAAGAATATTCTTTCAGTGACCGATAGAACAACCAGTACAGTGTGTAAAGGCATGTGAGGCCATAGATGCTTACAAAGCACAGGTAGCAGTAGGAAAGTTTAGAGAACAGATGTGCCATTGTGTGATTGCAGCAAAAATTCTTATATCCGGTCATGTCTTCTATATCAACGTTACAGACGACTGTAAAATTAACTTCCGATACAAGTGCTGTGTTGTAAGCAATAATAATAAGGAATTTAATTACCTTAAGTACAGTCTGGCGAACATACATGACATAGAGTATATCACCCTCCTCAACATGCAGTCTAAATTTCTTCACCTTTTCAAACAGTGCTTTGGCCTGCTCACCTTCCTTCTTATCTAATGCTCCAGGTGTTCCCTTATCCACAACTAACTTCTCAGGGATAGATTTTAAAGACTGGGTCTTGACCAAAGTGCCTTCAGTGCTTGGCTGGATAGTATTAGACTTATTTATGTTGTTCTTCCTGTTATCTTTCTCCTCAGAGTCTTCCCCTGACACTTCGGATAAGGCTCTTGTTGTCCAGGGAGAATCGAAACATTTCCCAAGTATTGAAATGAAGTGCTCGATTTTGGAGCTCGATCCAGGGAATTTGAACCAGAAGTTACTACACAGCATGAACACCAGCGTGTGTATGAGGACAAGGTAGGGGAAGTACTTGGCATACCAGTGCAGGGCACGTTCGTAACACACCTGATTTATAAAGCTGTATTGCTGAAGGTCCAAATCAGTCTTCAGTCCTTTCATTTCAACGGTAGCTGGAGGGGTGGATGGTGATGGCTTGGCTGGAGGAAATGGGGTTGTAACTGGGATTGTGTTTAACACATTTGAACTATTAGATTGGTTCTGGCAAGGCTGTATGCGCTTTGGAAGGCATATTATCTTGTCTTGCATGACCTGAAACACACAAAAGGATAGCTGTTAAACTGCTGTACAAAGAATGGTGTCCTTGGAGCATCTCCCTCTGCCACACATTTTCCCCCACAGCCTGGCATTTGTCCTCACAGTCTGTGCTTATTATTATTATTATTATTATTATTATTATTCCAAACAAGACACTTGCTCCATATGCCAAGAACTAGATCTTCCCTTTTCATTTATGGTTAGCTTTCCATAATTTGAATAAGAAGGCCTTAACATAATCCACAAAAAGTGTGGGTAGTGCTTCCAGAAAAGACCATGGATCTTCTGCATTGCTCTTCCCAAAGACAGGCTGATCTTTCCAGGTGTATTCATCCTGGTTACATGATGTTCAGTGATAGTCTAGGCTTGAAAGCAGCATAACTGCTTTCATGTGGCTGCATGCTCAGACTATGATCTCTTATCACACCAAAAATGGCTGACAAAGGGCTAACACAGACATATCTACTCTGGGACATTATTAATCTTCATTCTTAATAAAGAGAGAGGGGGATAATGGAGAATTGATGGCATTTGTGTGCACATGGGCATCATTTTTATTCAGTTTCTCATACATTATATAGAGAGTCCTTATACCCACTGCCATGGGAAAAATATGTATCTCTGTCCTTCTGTCCTACAGACTGTCTATAATGTGAAAATAAGGAACTTCATTAATTTGGGCTGGACATCCACATTAGTGAATAGAGGCCGAAGTGCCTTTAGGGACAAATCACCTCTGGTTTAAATTGGAGTACCAGTTTGAGTCTAGTGCAAGGCTCCCTGTAGGTCTCAATTTAAAATGCTAATCCATGTGATAAACCAAGGAACTCTCTTACTTGGCCTGAATGACTGACTGGGATTAGCCCAAACTAAGAATAGGTGCATAGATGTAGATGTATCCTTTAACAACATGGTTGCTGGAAGCACTGAATACAGTCTATGTTACCAAAACCAGATCCTCCTTGATGATCCATCCTCATGCAGGGAGGTGCACCACATGTGTCGTCAGTGCCATAGTTGTCAACGTGTCAAAAATTCCCATGGTTAATCTTTGCAAATGCTATTCTGATATACACCATTATTTACACCCTAGATTCATGTCTCTGGTAGTAAGTTGGTATATAAAAAAAATTCCTGTTATTTGCAGTGTTTCCATACATTATTTTCCAGTGTGCTTCATCCAGTGAAGCAGGTAAACTTAAAAATAGCAGATGTTCTACATCGTGTGCTTAAGCAAACACTTGGCTACTAATGAAAAATTCAGCCCTATATAAAGAGATTTTTAATCATGGACATCTCTTTTCAACTGAAAATGCTTGAAAATTGAGAACACAAGCAGAACTACAGTTGATTTCATGTGGAATTTGGGACATAATATGTGAAAATCTTGGGCCACATAAGTGAGCAAATTCCCCTGAACTAATGGGGAAATTTGACAGATGGGCTCTGTCAGCGTGTCCCTTCAGCTCCATCTCTAACTCATGCCAAGACACACGAGATCCACGTCTGAACTAGTACTCTTTCTATTTTTGTGGAGACAATCCCAAACAGCACTTCCCATTTCTTTTCAGCTTTTGGCTCTTTAGCAAAATGTAAATGACGGGAATGTCAATTGTTTACATGTAAGCATCCTCAGAGACACTTTGGAATGGAAGAAACATAATATTAGTTGTGGGTGGTGTTAATAAAATAAGCACATTCATTTCAACTCTCCTTGAAGCACAGAGACAGAAAGAATATTAACATTTGCCAAATAAAGAAAAACAGAAAGTAAAAAATTACATTTTTCAAACTTCTAAACAGAGAAATGGTAACAAATAGGAACTTAAGTCGATCATCTGTTTCGTTATGTCAAATTGTGGTGAAAACAGGCGTCAGGCACAAGCCAAACCAACAGCTCTTATCTCAGCTGGCCTGACTCCATCTACTCTAGTGCAACTCTGCTGATTTACAGCTGCTGAAAGTCTGGTCCCTGTTACTTGGTGTTGCTACCTAAACAGCTTTAATCCTAGGATCAGCAAACCTTTGCTTTGTTCATGGCGAAGCCAAGAGATAAAACAAGACATGACAACATCCTTTGAAGGACCTTCCTTGTCTGTGGCGCTCCTTCAGCACCACCCGAGAGCAACCGCCTGCCTCCATGTTTGATTTACCTGCAGCGTGCACCCAAACACACCGATCATCAGCATGGCGACGGAGAGATAGTCCGTGAACACATCCCACCAGGGCTTCAGCACTCTGAACGCTGGCTGCTGCTCCGAGAACTGACGAAACTCAGTCACGGGAATCATCGTCCTGCAAAAGAATAAAGGCAGTGCTCAGCCTCCTGCAGTCTGTACAGGGAAGTACTCCTGTGAGGTCTGAAAGATCTTATCTGGAAATGAGAAGCCCAGGAGGTAGCACAAAAGTTTCCAGCTACCACCGAAGGTGTCGTTCTGACACCCCTCCTCAGAAGAGGGATGCTCATACTGCTCTGCATCTCCCGTGGGATGGGAGAGCAGGACCAGGGTCCCTCCCATGCAGGCAGGCTGACCCCTCTCAGCACTGACTCCCACCGTATGTGGTGAGTCAGTGAGACCTTCTGAATCCCTGAAAATCAGTCATTCTGTAGACAGAGACATTCAGTGTTATATATGTTAGCCTTGTTTTCAAAGCTCTGGCTAAAATGCTTGTGCTGCGCTCCAGCTCCACAGGCCCTTGCAGCTATCATCTTTTATGCACTTCCATTTTATTCACAGTGGTTTCAGGGATGCTTTGGAATATTTGTGTGCATACTCAAAGCAGTTTTAAATCTACTGTGCTTTGAGTGCAAGTCACTGAAGTTCTTTAGCTAACCAAAACTACAAGTAGATCAAGGGCTTTATCTTCACCTCAGATGTTGAGGCTTACATCATCACCTCCTCTGAAAAATCAGCTAACACATGAGCATGTACAGGCAAAGCAACTGATTTTGAAGCCTACAGCATATTGTGTAACTGAATCCCTGATATCAAACCAGTACTGAAACTCCCCAGTAAGTTATGATGGAAAGATAAAGTCACATGGGAATGGAACAAAAATACTCCCAAAAATAATTTACAAATTTTGTCCTTTAAGCTAGCATTGTAAACACTAACACTCACTTCGTATCCTGGTAATATTCAAAGAGTCCATAACCCTGACTCCGCTGAGTGAGCACTGGGACCCATTAGTGAGGGTTTGGTGCCATGCAGCCGTACACAGGCTTACTTGTCAACATGCTGCCCAGGGACTTAAGAGATTCAGTTCGTTCGGACCAGGGATCGGGCAGGGAAGGAATCAGGCCCTAACAGCTGGAGTTCATCTCAAGCGTACAGCCATCCCACTACACTGGCCATACTGAAGGGGAAAGATGCTCAGTTAGGACACCTTCTCAGGGACTGCTGTCTCTGCTTTCGCAGCAGAGGTGCCACAGTCCACAAAGGCACAAGGTGATGTCGGTCAATGACCTTGGGCAAGTAGCTGGGCTGGGGCTTTGCAGCTTTCTGAGAGGGGAGCATAAAACCTTCCTAACACTTACTCCCTGCTCCCCTCTCTGCAACCCTTCCACATTGCTTCAGGTGCAACTTGGCCAGGCAGGACAGTATCCCTCTCAGCCTCTTGTCCTTCTAGGAGATGTCTCCAGGATGCATGCCACTGTGCCGATGAAATCACACACATTTCCCGCACGGCTAGCGATCCCCAAGAGGAAGGCAAGCTGCCCTCTGCTGCACTTGCAAATTAATAGCCCATCAGTGAAACTGGTGGCGATGCAAGCATGACTTTGCACAGCCAGGGCTGAGACTGGGCAGCGTCCAGGCCATCAGGCCTGAATCTCTGCAGGGGTGGTGAAGGAATGCAGCATTCCTTATCAACTTGCACAAAGCCAGGAGCTGCAACTCTGACTTCTGTGTGCCTGTCTTGCAAATGCTCAACAGGGAAGGTATACCTCTATAGCACAGAGCAGCTCAGGTAGCTGCTGGGATGAACCTTTGTCACCTTTTAGTTTTCTTTTAGAAATACTGGCAAAAAAACCCCCAGATCTCATAAATTAGTGGTGCCCCATGCAGCTTTAAGAACATGCCCAGCATGCCTTCAGCTGATCCTGAGGTGAGGAAACCATTGGCTGGCAGCTCCCAGCAGTGCCTGAGCAGAACATCAGTTCTCTTCCATACCCATTTCACCGCCTTTACTCCTTTTACTTACCTTCCTCCTTTTATTTCCACACAAAACATAGCTGACTGGCAATAGCTGCTGGTAAGCTTGAAAAAATACATTTTCTATCAAGAATTGAAAGACAAAGAAAATTCTTAAACACTAATGCAAGTGTTAGCTAACCAGCTGCTATGCAACAGTCCTGCCCAAGCTCTGTAACACACATCTTTCCATCAGCTCAGGTTTTGAGGCCAGTTAGCTGAATGCTATCAACATACCCCAGAATATCTATCAACAGGTACATTAAAATCCTGAGGGTTTGAAATTTTCTTCATCCACGCCCTACTCCTCCCACCCCTCCAAAGCAGCTTTTGGGTTCTTCCTCACCTTCTGATGTCACAGCCTCTAAAAGGTCCTGCAAGGCTTCACCAGACATCCAGACAACTTGCATGTCAGCCAAGGCACAATCATGTTCCCTACATTGGAGCCTCTTGAGAAAACACAAGTGCTCACATGCACCAAAATATGCGGAGCCCCAGTTCTCACTGGTTCAATGTCCAAGCAGCTCTGAGCCTTGGCATTATGAAAGTCAGGCGGTACTGTAACTGGGGCAGTGCCTCACTGCAGATGGGGCTGGAGATGGTCTTGCAAATTACTGTGCAGGGATAGCTTTCAAGACCAGAAATTAATTTGACTGTTGCATTTGATAGGTTCCACTCTGCATTTTTAGGGTCTTTTGTTGTATTAAGTATTTGCTTTGGTTTTGGTTTTTTTTTTAAGTGATGTGTGGGGAGTTTAGATGAAGGCAGATAGTTTCTGGCACGAAAAAATCATGCTGCTCTGATCCCTCCTTCCCTTTAGAGCATGCTGTTTGCATAGCATGACTTTACTAATGACTGCTCATTAGTAGAGTGCTACACTGGCTGATGGGCCAAGCAGAGAGAGACCTGCGAACAGAAAGCACCCCTGAGCCATGCTAGAAAACCCATCTGTGAGGGTGGAAGGTTTGCTGTCCAACACAAGGCATCAGAATCCATCTGCCACTTAGGTTTTTCCTTAGTGTTAAAAAAATTAAACAAAAGTTCCTGAATGATGACAGTGGTACTGCACATATTAATGGTAAACAAACCAATGATGTCTAGTGACAGACAACACTTTTCAACTTCAGAAGAAGAGACATTCACCAGAAGCTTTCAATGGAGATTGGATCAGCCCTACTAGTACCTGTATGCAGAACAGAATGACACAAAACTGTTTTGTATTTTAAAATATTCCAGCTCCCTTTTTGTTCCAATCTGTCCAGTGACCAAAAGGACATCTATCAGCCAGGGCTCTGACGCCTCAGAAAAGACACAGCAATACCCTGTGGCTCAGAGCAACCCTGAACTACCAACCAGGTCGTGGCTGAAGCCCAGCTCTTCCCCACTGCTACACCCAAACATGCAGGCTCATTTATAACCACGCACAAACCAGGTCTGGACAAAGCAAAGCAATTCAGTCAATCATGAATTTAAACAAATCAAAACAGAGATGCTAAAATGTCCTACTGCAGTCCAAGTCAGAGAAATCTCTGGGACAGCACGTCATCTATTACAGATTCTTATTCCTTCTCGTAACTAGGAGATCGAAGAAAAGCAGTTCATTTCAGCTGGTGAAAACTAAAGGCAGCATTACTAATTTCAGTCCACCCACATTCAAAATGTTATTTAATGGAACAATACAGTATAGCTGATAAGTGGAGTCTGACTTATATTAAATACTATTTAATACTTGGGAAATATTGAATTCTAAATATTGGATAATTCAATTAAAAATCAGAAGTCACTCTTTTTTCTCTCTTGCATTTCTAACAATCCTCAGCCTCTACAGAAAAAAAACCCACACGTGAGAGAAATCATCTGGTATTCAGCTACCAGAAGGAAATAAAAAAAGGAACTTGGATTAAAAATGTTGTACTGACTGTTAAGCAGTGCTGGAAAAGGATCTGTTTTTTAAATAAAACACATCAATGAAAAAAAAAAACATAAGAAAAACAGTGAGGGGAGAGAAGTTAGTTGGGTTTGTTTAAAAAAAAATAAAATCTAGGAAATATAAAAGAACTGATGATTGAAAATAATTATGTTATAATAAGATAAAATACTGGAATCCAGGTACAAGGGAGATGTGTAAAGAATACCTGATTTCCCCTGCATCGGAAAAGGATGACCATGTAAGTATCCCAAATGAACCTGCAAAGACTTGAAGATAAACAGAAATGGCTTATGCTGGAAATAGAGACATGGAAAAGAAATTTTCAAGTATTCAGACTCCTACCTGATGTAAACAAGAACAGCTTCCAGCAAAATACCAGATATACTCCAGCAGAAAAACAAACTATGGAAAGCAGCTAATGCACAGGGTATTAGGAGAAGATACAATGACATAATGTGACCTAGAAGAGCTAAGGAGGATAAATAGCTCCAAGTGAAAGAGAAAAGAAACAAATTTGACTTAATAAATCAAGAGATTGAATCAAAGGATGATTGTGAAACGGCTGCACCATGAAGCAAAGCAGCTCCTCAGCAATTGGCCTTCATCAGAGGGAATAAAGGAAGGCAGCGGGGACATTCGGAAGTAATGATGGTTCTCACCAGCACGGCTGTAGAGACAAACGAGTATGGCTTACAAATGTGGCAATCCACATGAGGTGCACTGCAGAATATAAAAGAAATTAACTTCCTGCCCACTGGCAGCTCAGATGCTTGGGGGAGGTTCTGGGCAGGGATCAGCCCTGCAGCACTGGTGTCCCCAGGGCTGAGCGGTATAGCGGGGGCTGCTGGGCATCTGCTAAACCTCTGCCACCAGCGTTGCTACAGGGCCTCAGAGACGCTGACAAACATGTTTTCCAGCTGTAGCTATCCCACCTCCACCGGTGATAGCCACCCAACAGACCAGCCTCCCCAGTCATGGCACAGTGTGCCCAAGCTGGTACTGCTCACTGTCTGGACTCGGTGGTGCCAGCTGTCACAGTGTGGCCAGCAGTGCCCTGGGAACAAGCTGCAGCTATAGCTTCATGTTTCACAAGCAGGTACTGTGAGCTGCTCGCATGGCTTTTTGTCTACCAAACTTCTGCGACCTGCCTTGCAGCAGCACAGGAGAGACCCCAGTCAGAGATAGGGCCCACTGTGCCAGATGGTCAAGTGCTTTGTAACATCAAGATTTATACACTCAACCTGTCTGAGATGTGTCACGCACCCCCTCATCAAGATATATTTGTCCTGTGTCTTGAGAGCCACTATTTACAACAAAAAAACCCACAAGAATCCTCAGAGAAGTGCCCCCTCCCCCCAGTACAACCCTGAACAACCCCACTTGTGGCTTCCGGCAGCTGCCAGGACCCACGCTCCAGCTATTGCTAGGTGACGGCTGCTATTTTTAAGCTGATTCTCAGAGAGCAACTTCGTTTATTTGGTGGAGTGTAGCTGCGTGGACTGACGCGAGGCCTCAGCACAGCTACAAGGTACACTGCTGGAGAGCGCTCTGGTAGCGCTGAAAATTGCCGTGCCACCTGTCTGCCCCACCTCAGCTTTCACAGAACAGTTTGTGGAGACCCTGCAATAAAAAGAGCACACTGTCTGAACATAAAACCCTGGGAGCCCCTGTCTCTGTCTCACCTGCAGCAGGTCCATTAGTGTGCATTCCTCACCAAGGCAGACCTCCCCAGCAGCTCCCACCTTGTGCCCTTCCATGGGCAATGCTCAGCGGTACCCACTGACAGCAGCCATCCATCCCCAGCTATGGCCTCCTGGCCCAGCAAAGCCCAAAGGCCTGTCCCTGCGCTCTGCTGACCCTCATGCGATGGAGGACTGGCATCACACTGCTTTGTGTGCCATAGGCAGGAGACTAGGACTTGCCAGAGCTGTGTGTGCCAAGCTACAGGTGTTACTCACTAGCAGTGAGTAACTCTGCTACTTTATCTTTCCAGCTGAGGTTACTCAACCACGTTGCCATGCATTGAAGCAATCACTGTCATCCACCACTTGTTTTAGAGGAATGACACAGATGCACCCCAGAATCAAGACCCCTGGGTGCTGGACAGGTGATTAATATCCAGAATGTATTGGTTCAGTACAGGCAGGGCATGAATAACACCACGGGGAAGAAGGAGGATGAACATAGCTGGAGGAGAGACACAACACTGCAGAAACAGTGACATTTACAACTGAGAAACATAAAAAGCTGGTGAGATTTCTTAAGCTGACTAGAAAATATGTTAAAGTGATTAGCCAGATGATATCTAACCACATTTCCCTGACACCACATCAATCCTCCTCGGATGTACGATCAGCACCACCACCCCTTGAGACCAGCACAGAGTCTAAGCAAGTTTCAGATGCTATAGACACAGCCCTGAATCCTTGGTAGGGAAGGAGCTCTCCCCATGGTGTGATGGGCCTGGGGCTGGTGACCACAGGGCCATGACCGCAGCTTGGTTGAGCACATCAGGAAGGGTCAAGGCCAAGATGTCCTCAAGAGACAATTGAGACTGGGACTGTCTGGTCTTTCACATCAGGGATGTACTGAAAGGAGGAAGTGCTGGGATAGGCAAAACCCGCCCTCCTGGCTGCTTTAAACATACTGCATGTGTTAGGACAAATTATGAAATGCCTTTTGGGAATAGTGCTGCAAGTAGGTCTCTGGGTTGGTTCCCACACATGATTTATTGCATATTCATCTTCATTAAAGGAACAGAGCACAGCACATACTTAACACACAATGAGTCTGTGACCCGGTCGTGGGGACTCAGCAGGGCCTGAGTGCTGCAGGACATGTGTGCAGGGGCACACTACACACTGGGATGCACCCAGTGGGTTTTGTTTTACACAGAACACAGCCCTGCACACCCTGACAACTAACAGTCTGCCCTCCCCTTGGTTGTAAATGTTTGTTACTCTGCATAAATCCCACAAAGTCACTTTCCAGACAGTTCCATGCTGTCTGGCCTCACGGCCTTGGGCCAGGAGCTGGAGTTAAGCTGAAGTGCTTCTCCACACAGGGTCTGAAGCTGCAACGAAATGAAGAATTTTGCATTCTTACTTTGCCTGAACAGGAACAACACTCTGAGACAGTTAAAGGAGCAGGGAGAAGGGGGTTTTGCAGTCAGGTTCAGGTGATGTATTCTTAAAAGCCCCGTTTAAAACCACTGGTCTATGCAGAGCCCCAGGGGGCAGGGCCACAGACTCCTCTAGCCAGTGATGGCAGGCATAGCCTGTCACTAAAATGGATTGGTATGAACTTCATATGTAATAGTTTGTGTTGATTACTATTTGGCAAATTTGTACTTTTTGGGTGGGGTGGTCCCTAGAAGGGCCATAAGGAAAAACCTGCCTACTTAAAAAAAATTAAATTAAGGTCCAGCTAGCAATTGACAGAATCAAAGAATATTAGGAGCTGGAAGAGACCTCGAAAGATCACTCAGTCCAACCTCCCTGCCCGAGCAGGATTATCTAGAGTTGTTAAAAATGGTTTTAGAAAAAAGTGTAGGGGAACAACACTGGACTGTGAACACAATAAAATTGGTGGTATTTTTATTTTAAATCTTCCAGACCCCCATGGCAAAATTTGGCCTGTGTATTGAGGACACAATTTTTACTGCAGCACAAGCAGCTGCCCACAGCTGGCTCATTTATAAATCTTTAGAAACTGTGGGTTTGCAGAGATCCTTTGATCTCAGCAGATGAACTCTTCATCTTCAGCATGTGTCCAGGAGCTCCTGGCACTACCCATGCTGGCACCACAGACCACAGATAATGAACCTGTTTCACTTCATCACCTAATCAGGAGAGGACTAAAAGTGGATCCATCAACAAGGCCCCAAGTCTGGAAAACTGTGATAAGACTAGGGGGGAAATAAGATGATAAGGGCTGGAATTAGCAACTCCTAATTCCCAAAAGGTTGATGTTCTATCTTTATCTGTGTACTCTCATACACATCGGACTCAGAGTGAAGTAATGTCTGAAATATCCTGATACTCAGTTTTGGTAATCTTGCTGTATGCTTGCACTGACCAAAATGTTCAGCATGTTGGTAAGCAGATGTATTGGTCAGTTCCCATGTAATGTCTGATAATACCTCTGCTAACAACTTCTCCCTGTATTTGAGGTTTTTCTGGAGACTGGTTTTCTCATAGGTTTTACAGCCATTGATGTTTCTCGTAATATAAAGTTAATAAAAAACCCCAAACCCGTCAAAATTTTGTTGGAAAACTGACTTTGAATGCTGGCTATTTGGGATTATAGCAAAAAAGTATCACGTGCTGATGGCATCATGTGCCATTTTTTTGAACTTGGATTATACTTTATGTTCTGCTGATTTTAACAGATTTTCATAGCAAGAATAACCATCATTCTGAAGTAAGAAATACACACAAATGATGCTGTTGCTTAAACAGAAATCCCCTGCTAAGGAACAGGAAAACTATTAAAAACAAACCATTTGCATCCAAACAATTATTTTTAAGAGTCCATGTGTTTACTGTATTTTCAAACAAACTACTTGAAATTCATCTTCCTGCGGCTGGGGATGAAAAGTGGCCCAAAGGAGCCACAGAACATGAGTCAGGACCCCCCCCCAACAGGACCAAGCTGTGGGCTCCCTGTGCTCCTGTTTGGGCATGCAACTTTGCCCCACTGCATCGCTGCTTCTCCAGCTCCAAAATAGATAAGTATCTGCTTCCTTTGATACCTTTGGTGGAAAGTATGATTGAATGGCACCACAGGATCACAACGTGCTACTTTGTTCAGTTTTCTTCCATGGTCGAGTCTGAACTGACAGCAAGCTGAAACCTCCCTGCAAAGCCACTGGAGTTAATTTGATTTCATACTACACATTACCAAAATGATGTGTCACAGTTGGTATTAGCCTGCTCTCTGGGGAGCAGACAAAATACAATCAGCCATCGGAAGATATGATTCCATCAACCCCATGCCAGTGGTCCCACAAAATGTGTGTAAACCCTGCACTGAGCGGGCTGCCCTGTGTGACAGCTGTTCCACATAGCCCAGGTGTCGTTCCTACCTGTACTGCCTGGAGAAGGCTTGGCTGTGCCACTGGAGCTCCAGCACAGTCACCACCCAGCTACTGGAAAACTGCCCTCCATCATGCCAGTTGCCACAATCCAGCTTCCCCAGTGCCCCAGCTCCGCAAGTCTGCAACTGTGGGCAAGACTCCAGCAAATCCCCAGGGATTCAGCTGCCTGAGAAAACCGAAAAGCATACAGCTTCTGAACTTGCTGAACACCCAGACCTTTTCCATTATTTTCCCTCCGAGTTTCTGAGGCCATACTGCAAGCAGCCAGTGCACATTTAGGTTTCAGCTGCTTCTGCCAAACACCTGGGGGAGCGTGGTGGATTCAGAGGCAGCAGGGAACCCCCAGCTCCACTGTCGGGGCTGTCAGTACCATCAGCTGCAGCAGAGGAAGATCAAATGCTTCCAGGACTCTGAGAAAACATAAGGGATGTAAAGAGGACATAAAAGAGATGTAAAAAGGAAACAAACTGCATTTCAAAACACAGGCTGCAACTTCCACCTACCCATACGGTAAGTGCTGCTTTGGTGACAGATCCCAGACAATAACCTTGTTTGTTTTAAATGAGTCATAGTACTTTTTTGTATATTACACACCAAAAAAGTCTTCCTATTGTCAGCAGCTCTTTGACTTGGTTGCAATAAAGACAAAAAGACAAAGGTCCAGGGCTAGATCCTGCCCAATAAAACCCCAATGAAATCAGTGGCAGTTCTGTCTGTACCTAGCACATAGGCCTGTGAGGAGGTTTGGCTTTGCTGAGCTATTTGTCCAGCTCTAAAGAAAAAGTACGCTCTACGCATTTCTATGTCAAAGACTACTTCAAAGGCAAGACTCACCATTTTTCAGCTCTGGGAGTAACATTCTTAGTTTATCAGGGCTATCACTCAAGCTGCCTGCCCTCTTTCCAGAGCTGCAAAATGTTCTTAATGCGAGTAAAAACCTTTAAGGGCAAACCAAAGCACTGAGCAAGAAACCAAGTCAGTGGTATTTGACTGCTCCTGCGGTATGTCTAAATGATTGGGAAAAGGAAACTCACATCAGGTTTTAACCAAGAGTTACACCAGGCTTTCCACAAACACTTATTTAACATACACAAATAATGAAGACAGAAACAATGTCACAGGACATATGATTTTACACAAGCCAGCATCACTCACTGTCAAAGGAATAGGCAAGGGCCTCGGGTTAATACAAGTGCTCAGAATAAAAAATGTTCAGCTCATATAATTAAAAATTAATTCCTAATTGGGACAGGAAGCACAAAGGGTCCATTCTGAATCTTAAGCAGCTCAACCATCTGAAAAGTTAGTTAAAAACTTTTTATGCAGCGATTGAGCCAAAAACATTAAAGAAATGCTTGTTTTCATGATTTGTGAGACTTTCTCACATAAAGGATCTTTTCTGCTCTTGCTCACACGCTACACAAGAGAGCTTTCTAAACTCTGCAATAGTCTCATAAAACACGGATCCCGAAACGCCTAGATAAACACACAGGTATTTTCAGCCTGAAATACAACTGATGTACTGTCCTTTCCCCCACCATCCTTTGTGACAAAAGCCCCTGACAGCAAAAATAAAGCTCACAGTCTCATCCATCCTCCAGAAAGAATCAGAAAGACCAGTGTTGATAAATTCAGGCACAAAACAGATGTGATATACCCTTGCTCAAAGATAAACACAAACAGCTACTGAATCAGAATTGCTATTCACATTGGATAAATTTCAAAGACTGGAAACTCCAGAGATAAGTAGATGCAGAGTCATCTGCCTAAATGCTCTATTGGCCTTTTGCAGTGTGGCATCCAGCCACGGCCCACTGATGAGGCCCACTGAACTTGTTCCACTGAAAAATCTGTTGCTGCACCACAAAACAGAAAGGCAGGCTGTAGCCATTGAGCCTAAGCTTTGTGAGGTCAAGGCAACTGCTGGGGTGGTTCTGCCCAAGCTATAGTGGGCGTGCAGGTCTTTGAAATTATGTTGTCATGGACAAATGATGGAAAAGAGCAAATACACTTTTTAATCACACTACTTGTAACAACAGGCTTTCCTGACAAAAAAAAAAGGTGTGATCTTTTGTGACCACCCACCTTGCCCTATAAACTTGCATGAAAACTGTCTACCTCTGAGACAGCTCATCCAGCATTCACATTGACTGGAAAATGAGATCCCTAACAGCACTCGCTCAAAACACTGAGCCTGTTAGAGAACAGCAACCTTCCCTTCTGAGCTGCTGCGTTCTGCTGTAAACCACAGGTATATCAGGACCTTACACCTCTGCACACTCAGGGCTGGGGTTCACCTATCCCCTGCTTCATCATATATATGCTCCATAGCAAGCAATCAGTCCAAGCTTCCACCTTGCTTTCAGCAATGAGTGAGTAACACTGGGAATGTTCTCAGCCCTTCAGCAGTCCTGCTGCTGGCTTGTTCAGTTTTGCATTTCCATCAATAGAAAATCGCCATGCACTATTGCCACAGAAGGCAGACGTGAGCTGGTGTCTCTGTGTCCAGCAGATCAGAGTTTAGCCCAGGATTTGAAGTTGGTATTAAAGGCTGGATTGATGCTGCTCACCAGCACGTCAGTGGAAAAGGTAAAGTTTACTTTGACAGAGAAACGGATTTTAATTTTTAATACAGGACCAAACGTTTTCACGTACACTGATTCAGATTCAGTGGAATGCCGCGTGCTCACCATGACATCACGTTAGCAACTTCCTGTGGAGAACAGTGCCATTCTGTGCTTCAGGGGAGGCATTTGTTTCACTTTGAAACCAAGAGAAAACATGCACCATATCTTAATGCAGGATTCTCTTAAACACATGGAAAATATGCAAAGTACATACACGGCACTATGTTAATTTTAAAAATCTGACCTGATCAAACACTAGAGCATAAATCAGTCCTTCATGGGAGATGGAAACAGGATGGGCACAACCTCCATACTGGAAAAAAAATAATCACCCTGCTCCAAGCCTACAACTCTCTGGACAATACAGATGTAAAGTTTATGCTGTGTCTGACCAGCTCCCCGTGTCCAGCAGTAAAATAGCACACAACAAACACAGCACGGGAAAGGTGCCCTGAGGTCTGCCAGGTTTAAAGGCAGCTCTTCGACACTGCCTGCCTGGGGTGGGAAGGCAGCAATGCCCACCCTGTGCTATGAACAAAAGCAATGGGCAGACTCAAGTGTGTACAAGAAGGTGAATCAAACTTTGTACCTTCCTAGTGGGAAAGAAACACAAACCCCAACAAAACCGACTGCTCTGTAACTTGAATTTGCATCAGTTCTGTGACACAAAATCCCTGGGCAACCGGCTAAAGGATGAAGAAGAGAATCAAGTTTCCATTATGTTGAGCATGTGAAATCCAACACTTGTTAACATTCTTCTGACAAATCCTTTTGGAAGGAGAATGGGTTCTTTGCTTTACTAGGTAAGGTTTGAAGGAAAATATTTTGGGGTTCTTTTCTCTGAGGTAAACTATTTCATTTTCAGAATTTTAATATATAGCCACTAGCCTGCCCTTCACTACTCTAACAACAAGGACAATATCTTTTCACTATATCATCCCAAAGAGGAAAAAAATCCGTAAAACTAAACTTGAGCTCCTGTCATTGTGAATTGTTTGGAAAGTAATTTTTTTTTGTTTTGTTTTTGTTTTACTTCCCGAGCATTCAAAAAGCCTTTTTCTGGGAAATGCCTTTCTGATGGTGAATAGGGGCCACTTCAACCAGTTGCAACTGGGGTCAATTGACAATCAGGGGAACTGCTCCTCCCAGCACTCTCTGACCCAACTCATTATTTGGGGTCTTACTGCACCCACAACAGTGATAAGGGTGCCTGAATATTGTTTAACCCTCCCTACTAACCAGGCCGGATGCCAGCCTTTCTCCCAGTCTGAGCCCCTTATTGTGAGCCTTGAAAACCAAATACTGAGGTGGGATGCAGCTGCTTCAAGAGATCAACTTGAACTGGTACAGAACTGATTGTGAGACAGTGACAAGCACTGAGTAAGGAACTTGTGTAATGAATTCAGCAGTCTCCAATTGTTTTCTCCACTCAGAACCAGCACTGGCCTTTTCCAGTGTCTGGCACACAAAGTAACAAGATTCTTAAGCTTTCTGTCAGAAACCTTCTTTTTAAAACTGCTTACAAGAGTAAATAACAGCAAAAAAAAAACCCAAACAAACCCCACAGAAAGTTATATTACAGTAAAACCTACAGCAGTATTCAGACTGGAAGAAAATAGCATCACATCTGCCACGCATTTAGCAAACTCTGAATGTAAGAGAAATAAGGAAATGATTCAGAAACCACAGGTGATCCGCCTGGCTGGAGGATAACACAGCACCGCGCTCAGGCCATCTCGCCACACCGATCTGCACCACGGGCAAACAGGCGCTTCCAGAAGAGCGAGCGCTGCCCTCCTGACCACTCTGATCAGGAAAAAAAAAGAAACCAAAATAAAAAAAGTAAAAGCAAGTCTAGTATACTGGGAGGAGGGGGAATATGCGCACTTGGATGACTTGAAAAGGGAGATTAAAGGAAAAATAAATATTTCCAGTATTGCCACCTTTTTCTCCACTATCTTGCAAAGCACTTTTCTCTGTTTTTCACAGCATCACTACAGTGCTTTATGGGAGCAAACATGGACACGTGCACCTTCAAACAGTGCTACTCCTCATACTCTTTTCTTACCGAAAGCACTTGTTCCATGGGGGAAAAAACCCCAAAAATGGACAGGCCATAACTCACATTCTTCTCTAGGCAATACAATTCCTCACTTTTAAACGTTTTCATCCTAATGAAATCCCAGTAGGGCACAGCCGGCACTCCTCCTGCGCCTCTCGGCGTGCTTGGCCAACTCTTGCCAGTGAGCTGGGCAAACTGCATTTCGTGAATAATGGACAAAACCGCCCGTCACGCTGCGGCGACAAGGCACGGATCTTCCTAAACCGAGCGAAAATCTGGGGTGAGGGGTTAATTATACCCTTTTAAATCTCCTCTCAGAGTGGCCACTGACGCTAGAGCCCCGCAGTGCCTCCGGGGCCGCGCTCCCCTCCCCGAGCCGGC
>VXBZ01004243.1:797958-888088 GCA_013399135.1 Heliornis fulica
CGGCGGCTCTCCGGGGGTGTCCGCCCCGCAGGCCCGGCCGCGGCGGGCGGGAGCGTCGCGCTACGCCCGCACCCGTGAGGCCGGGCAGGAGGGGGTCGCTAACGGTAACCGAGAGCCGAGGCCTCCGGGAGGGCCTGCGGCATCCCCGGCCGGAGCTGCGAGGCGGAGGCCGGCTGAAGTAAGGCGGCGTGAGCAGGCCGGCCTCGAGACTTGTTCCTTCTCCGGCACGGAGCGCAGCGGGTGTCGTGGGAAGGAGGTGCGGGCGGAGGGGAACCGGAGCGGCCGTCAGCGCTTGGCGGGCGGCTTCGGTCCGTGTTGCGGGGGCGGCAGCCGCAGCGGTTACGGCAGGACCTCCGCCGCGACGCACGGCGCCCTGGCAGGGCTGCGGCGCGCCGGGACTGCGTTAACGAGGGAGAAGCGTCTCACGGGGTGACAATTGGAAACACAAACTTTGGCCCAGCAGTTCAGAAAGCGCAGACTGAAAACTGCTGCCCAAGGAAACCACATATTCGAAGGGGCTTTTGTCCAACGTTTCCGAGAAAGATTTACGTTTCTGGCAGAGCAAAGAGACGGGACAAATGCTGTATCCTAGGAAGGTATTTGCCCGCTAATGACTTGCCCCTAACCTCAGGGATAGCGTGTGTGTCCCCTTAGGGACAATACAAATATGTAAACAGAGAACTACAAATATATAAGCCCACTGGGGGGAAGTTAATGGAAACAAACACAACATGAGGCATCACAGCTGTTTTGCCGCAAAACTTAAGTGTGGGGTCGGGATGTGGACCGAAGGTCTGCCGTGGATAGCAGTGGGTAATTCTGACTTTGTGTACTTTCTGACCCATCCGCTTCAGGGACTTCTGAGGGCAGGCTTGGCTTCCTCGTTTGGGAATCACTGATGTGATTTATAGCTGTGGGAGTTCAGCGCATCGTCTGACTGAAGTGTTTGCTTAAGTGCTCCGTCCTGCAGAGCTGCTTGCCTCAGCTGAAGCCAGGAGGCTTTCTGAGGCACCTCGAGAAATGAGGGTCTGAATCTGGCAGGAGCTGGGAGAGGTTGTTGGCATAGCTCCCTCATGGTCCTTCGGAGCTGCCAGCCTGAAAGATTTCAGCAATATTGCACCATTACGTAATTTTAAGTGTCAGCCCCATGCTTTGGGGGTTAGGGTTGAGGAATAAACCCAGGACAAATGAGTAAGATTTCCATGTGGATGAAAGCACCGGGTTTCCTTTCTGAGCTAAAAAGTGGTTATGGTGACTGCTGTGTTCGTTTTATTGGTCTCTTTCCATAACTCTTAACTCCTGGCAGCAGCTTAACGAATCCCTCCCTGTCCTGGATGGTTTCTTGTTTCAAACTTTGCAAGCAGTGGTTCTCTTGACCCTTTTATCATTGCTCAGCTCCGTTTATCTTTTCTCATAAGTCAGTCCCTCCTGTTACCTAATCATGGTGCTTCTCTTCCCTGAACTCCCTCTCAGTTGCTTGTTTATTTTACGGTGACATGGTGGCCAGTAATCCTGCCATTGTTAACGTTTCCTGTTGTGGATTTTTGGGTTATTTTTGTTCAGAGTTGCTGCAGTACTTGGAGGATTGAGCTAAGCCTCCCCTGTGAAGAATAATTGCAGGCAAGGTCACCGATACCGCAGTAGAAAACATGGTCCCTGGATAATTGTAGTTGATGGGCTTGGGGATGGAGATGTAGTGCAGTGCTGGTGTGTGAGGGGCTGGTGAAAGGCGGCCCAACTACTCCTGCTTGATGTTAAACACACAACTGGGGCTCCAGGTGCCTTTGCTCTTCTGGAAAGATTTTGGTTTCAGGTTGCCTCTTTGTTTTTCATCGATTCCGTAGGGATGTGGGACAGGTCCTGTAAGAAATGGTGTTACTGCAGATTTGGTGTGTTTGCCTCCACTGTCAATTGCCCTGTTCTGTCATTCATGATTTATGAACTCCAGCAGCATTACCACTGCTACTGTCTGCTACCTTGCAGTACTCCCACTACAACAGATCCAGGAGCAGTGCTGGGTTGCACCCAGCCTCCAAACCCAGTTGGCCACGAGGACAAGCTGCACAATCAGTGCTTATGTGACAGTTGCCCCCTGTTCATGTACCTGTGGGCTGATTCCCAAGTGTGATCCAGGTTCAGATCCCCAATCAAGCTCATCACCAACCTGACATCTGCCAGGATTCAGCCCCTACCTTCTACCGCTTCCTGATTTTTTTTTTCTTCTCTACACTCCCTTTAAGGATAATTTGAGGACATACCCTGAAAAAAAAGTCTCAAAGCCATCCCTTACCCAAAAGTCTGGGTCCCAAGAGCAGTCCTGAAGCTGGGGCTGAAGGAGGGAGGTACTGCACAGAGCAGAACTGACAGCATTCTCTCTCAGGATCAGGAGATCTGGGCAAGAAAACGGGTCTGAGTGCAAGAGCTTTGTCTATACTTGGAAACACACCCACAGTGAAAATGCTTTTCATCAGTCATCTCTCCAAAAACTGTTGAAAACAGCATAATCTGCTAACACAGAAAAGCTAAATTGCTTTCAGACCAAGTACTGAAAAACTGCTGCTGTGATCTGATTCAGCTCAAATCCAGAATGCCTGATTTGACAGCTCTAACGCTTCTCAGCTGTTTGAAGCTTCTGTCAAATTTTATCTTTTTCCCTAGTTTGCTCTTCTTTAGTTGTACATTTTAAAACCTCTCCTTCTAGTTTAGTGGTTTTGAAATATGAATTTTAAGTGCACCAGATGTTTAAATACAGGCAGCAGAAGCAAACCTTCAGAGCAAGGTGAAGACAGCACATTTCTTAAGCTTGCAGAAATTTCTATGTACTACAGCTTCCTTTAATCAGAAGGAAAACACTAAAAGGGTATTTAATCTTCTGAGCTCTTCTGTTGTTCCTAAGTAAAGAGGAGCCACAGTCATCACTGGTGTGATTACAATGAAAGCAGTGCCATTACATGAGGGAAGAATTTGGCCAAACTAATTCTCTGTGAAGAAGCTATTGACAGCTGTTCCCATGTACCTCGTATTGTTGAGAAAGCAGAGAGCTGAAGACAAACCAAAGGAAATAGGGCTCACTCCCATTTTCTGACCTGTGGCTGAACCATAGTTCCTGGTTTTGAATGATGCTTTACCTCTGTTACACTTCTGATGATCTTTAGGTTATCTTCAGTGATCTGTCTGCAAACATCTTTCTGACTGGCCAATGGCACAGCTATGCTCGGTATGGCTATTGCAGCAGAGCCGCTGAGCCATGTGCTTCATGGGATGCAGCGTCTCACCTAATTTTAGATGTGATGCCATGAGTGGGGGTAGCTCATGTGGGGTGGGAGGGAAGAAGCCCAGCAGCCAGAGCTCAGAACAAGCACCCTTGTAATTACTAAATTACTAATACTAAACTGTTTCAATATAACGGAGGCTTTTATCACTACCACTGCACCCCTGCAGCAAGGACAAACATGTCTGGGAGGGGCAATTAGGACAAGAGTGATTGCCCCAGGTCCTATGTCCCAGCCTTCCCCCCTACTCTGCACCTTCTGATGTTCTCTATTGAACTATTCTAGTTCCTCTTAAGTGCTACAGGCTTTTCTCTATATGGGCCTGTTGTGGGCTAACCCTGGCTGACAAGAGCCCCACACAGCTGCTTACTCACTCCCCCCATGGTGGGATGGGTGAGAGAAACTGAAGAATAAAAGGAGAAAAACAGTGGCTTAAGATAAAGACAGCTTATTAGGTAAAACAAAAGCCACACACACAAGCAAACCAAAACAAAGAATTAATTGAATACTTCCCATCAGCCATCTCCAGGACAGCAGGGCTCCATCATGAGTAACAGTGACTAGGGAAGATACCATAACTTTAAGTGTCCACCTCTTTCTCCTTCTTCCCCAGCTTTACATGGTGACCACGATGCCCTATGGTATGGGATATCCTTTTGGTCAGTTGGGGTCAGCTGTCCTGGCCATGACCCCTCCCCAGCTTCTTGTGCACCCCCAGCCATCCTGCTGGTGGGGTTGGAAGCAGAAAAGACCTTGGCCCTCTGAAAGCATTGCTCAGCAGTAACGGAAATGCATCTGTATTATCAACCCAGCTTTCAGCACAGATCAAAGCACAGCCCCTTACTAGCTACTATGAAGAACGTTAACTCTGTCCCAGACAAAACCAGGTCAGGGCATCGTTCACTACTGTCATTCATGTACTCACAGAGATGGATGAATTCAGGCATTTGCTTTTCTCTCATACTTGTTTTTTTCAACAGCCTTCTGCCCCTCACACAAGCCAGACCATCATACTCAGAGCCAGTCTGCTCGTAACTGCAGAGAATCTATACATTAATTCATCAAATTGACATGCAGAAAATCTATAAATTAATACACACCACCTCTGCAGTTAGGACACCTCTACTTGCCAGAGGAGTGACCCATCCTGACAGGTACCCCAGCTCTGATGCCGTGCTGCACTGAGTCACTGGTGACATGGCATGTTCCCTCTGGCTGGCATCCAGCTAGGAGGTAACTAGACTGCCGCTGTTGCTGTGGTCCCCATTGCAACACGCTTTGGGGTTGGATGTTTCAAGAAGGATTCAAATCTTTCACTGTCAACAATTCAATTTCAATTCAAATATTCCACTGTCAAATCTTTCACTGTCAACCTTGGCTTGGAATGTTTTTCCTTAGTTCCCCTCCTACCCCCTGAAATTCCATTGCTGAATTACCATCTTTTTGTCCACTGTCTATAAACACTTACTTGCTGATCTTTTAGTGCTAGCAAACTTATGTCAATAGATCATAAATCAAAAACACAAACAGCACTTTCTTAATGAAAATATCCTTTTACACATCTAAATTTGTTTTTGAGAAACAGGTCCCTATTTTTTCTTTTAAATGGAATTTTAAACAGTCATCCCAAACAAAGAGAAATGTTTGGTAATCATCTGGAATTTTTAATTTCCTATTTTGCATGGGAACCTGAGTAATCAGACATATGGTATGCTTCTTAGCTTGGAAAGGGTCAGGATTAGAATAGTCTAAAAATTAGAAAGCACTAAAATATAGCAGCAGTCTTGGCTGCTTAAACTTAAAGTAAACAATGTTTTGTGTTAATTGCTGAAACAGATCAACACTGAAAAAACCCACATGTCTAAATTATTCTCTGAAATACGGATTCTGGCAGGAGAAAAGGAGTCTCAGGGGACTGGGGATGAGTCAGCCAACAATTTACCTGCAGTGGGGATTATCTCATAGAGGCAGAGCTGATAAGGAGCAAAATGTGAAGTGTTGTTCAGTGGCTTCTGGGTGAGCTCAGTAGCTTTAAGAGTCATGCAGTTTCTCATGCAGAAGAGTCCAGTGAGATAAAAGCAATCATATTTTTGGATTTATGGAGCTAAGCATCACTGAGCTTTTAGGCAGTAAGAGTACGTTCTGGTGTATGCTTGCATGCCCAGTGTGGAAGTGCAGCCCAGAGGCCACAGTGCTAACACCAGTAGAGGTACAATGAAATGAAGATCCCCATGTCTAGTTTGGTACCGGTGTGATTCTTTAAATCACTAGTGTAATGGCAGAGGGCAGGTCCCAACATTTTCCTGGGCAACCAGACTAGGCCCACAAGGAGGAATAACAGATACACGTTTTGCTGCTTACACACAATGCAGGTCCAAGCCAGTGCTGCTTCAGACAGCAGAAATTGGCATAAATCCCGTCCTTTGTGCCGCTTCATCAGCTGACAAGTCACTTGCATGATTTGCATCTGACCCACTGCCATTACACCTGCTACATTCAGACTTGCCCCATTTCAATGCACTCAGTTAAAAGTTTTTTTTCAATCATATAATTGAGCCTTTCTCTTTGTTAGGAATCAATTTGAATTCAGCTACTGGGGAAAAAAAAACCCAAGCTTTGGAATAGTTTAGAATTTCAACTCTGGCTACTTCACACTACTTCAGCAGGGGAGCAACTGTGTACTGGACTGCCCCAGGACTCCTTTGGTGCAAAGGCCACAGTTGGCCTTACTTCTGGAGCAAGTAACCTTGCAGGAGGATGAGCAGTGTGCGGGAAGGCTGTTCGGAACAGTGTTTTGTGATGAGAGGACATAAGTAATAGCCATCTGTGACCTACACGAATCATCAGTCCAACTCTTTAGGCATCATGCACACAGCATGCACTGGAGTTGTTTTTACCCTCCCTTTGTGGAGCTGTCAAAGGTTGTCTCTCTGCTGGGACAACAGCCTGTTCAGCTAGGTCAGTGACTCCACATTTAAAAGACTCTGTCATTAATTTTTAGAGGTGCCTCCAAGCAGTGATTGTGAGCCATCTGCAGAGGTTGAAAGATCATAGTCTGAGGGCTTGGCTGATCCCTCCTCACAGCTGAGGATGTGATTGTGATTTACAGTGTTGCTCAAGTAGTCCAAGTTGCATTGCCATAAGTTTCTGTCTGCAGGAACAACTACCTTAAAATCATGTCTGTCTGTATCTGCGCAGACATACACCTATGCTTACACACTAAGACAAGCCCGCATGCAGCTGAGATGAGAGCTAAGATTGTGTACCGTAGCACGAACACAAGGGGATGAAACAGCCACACAAGCGGTTGCTCTAGCTGTTGGCTGGACTGCGTAGGGTACAACAACTCCTTTTTCAGCAAGGGGCTAAAGATTATACATTTATACTTGAGACCTTTAAGACTCAGACTATGCAGTAGACGATTTCCTCTTTAGACTAGATAATAACAACTTCAGAGACTGAATGGCCTGCGGTTAGTAGTCAGGGTGTGGTTAGTAGGTCAAGAGATGTCCTTCTCCCCCTCTACTTTGCCCTGGTGAGACCACATCTGGAATATTGTGTCCAGTTCTGGGTCCCTCAGTTCCAGAAGGACATAGAACTCCTTGAGAGAGTCCAGCGCAGGGCCACCAAGACGATGGAGTGGAACATCTTCCTTATGAGAGGCTGAGTGAGCTGGGTCTCTTTAGCTTGGAGAAGAGGAGGCTGAGGGGTTGGACCTTTTTAATGTTTATAAATATGTTACGAGTGAGTGTCAGGAGGTCAGAGCCAGGCTCTTCTCAGTGGTGGCCAGTGATAGGGCAACAGGTCCAAACTGGAACATAGGAAGTTACTTGTGAACGTAAGGAGAAAATTTTTCACTGTGAGGGTTCTGTCTGGGAACAGACTGCCCAGAGAGGAGTCTCCTTCTGTGGAGACATTCAAGATAAATCTGGATGTATTCCTATGTGATTTAATCTAGGTGATCCTGCTCAGGCAGGGGAGTTGGACTAGATGATCTTTTGAGGTCCCTTCCAACTCCCAACATTCTGATTCTGTGATTTTTCTATGCCTGGCTTCATCTGCTGTATTGAATTTTTAGAGCACTGTATGTGACAAACCTTCTAGGAATCCCAAACACAAATGGAAGCTCAGCTGATTCAAGTGATTCAGTGGAAGAACACCAGAGAGGCCACACAACCATGTGGAATGTGATGAATTTCCAGGAATAGGATTGTTTCCCAGAGATTATTGTGTAAAATACAAGTGTAAAGAGGGAACAAAGCGGTGCCTCTGTACCACTAGGTTATTTTAGTTTGTGAAAAGAATGAAGAAAACAGACATGTTTGAAGACCTTTGTTAGGCTAGCAGGAAGTCTGTATGTCAAGAGAAAACCCTGAAACAAAGCAGTACAAAATTGTCTTAGCATAAAAGGTAATCTTTCCGTGATTTTATCCTATGAAACCAAATCCACTTTTAGCTTGGACAGAGATGTGAAGATCACTATGTCCATGCTTCTATCCAGCAACAACAAAGGAGTGACTAGGTAAAGGGCAACAATAGTATGGAAACAGATGCACTCTGCAGTTCTGAGGGGAGAGCCTTGAATTTTGGGGGTTAAAACCAATAGAAAATCTATCCATTCAGGCTCATAAAGAAATCAGTTCTGCTGACTAGAACCTGCTTTGAAACATTGTTTAAGCAGAGCACTTTAAACGTAAAGTACCACTCAGCATGCGCAGAAATCAGATCTTTCCGGTAGAGCCTTCTGCTCTCTTCCTTCAGGCAACCTCTGCTCCAACATGCTTGAGGAAATCTTACTTTTAAATAAGGTGACTCTTGGGGGTAAAAAATCTAGTCTTGCTTCAACTCTGGAAGTGTTTCCTTTACAGCTTTGTCAAGCACAGCTCAGGTCCTGACATTGGCTGTCGGTGAGCAAAGACTGCAACTTCTAATGAGACAACTACAGTCAAACCCATGTGACATCGTAGTTACTGTTCAGTGTTTGCATACTTCCTGTTTCAGGTGGTCCGGCCACCATACACCAAGATGCTCGGATGGAACACAAAGACTAGGCACAGAATTTTACGAAACACATTTTTAAATGAGTAACAGAAACTTAAGTAAAAAAAAAAAAAAAAAAAGAGTATTTTCTATTTGGTCCATCAGAGAGAGGGGCAGGAATATGAAAAAAACCCCACTGACTGAGTCCAAGGATACGCAACTAGACACCTTATCTAGGTTTAATGCACAATGACATGGTACTGCAGTTACCTTTCGTATCTACTTACTGCATAGAACAGCCTGTGCCCATGCAGCTAGAGTCCCTTATTGCCACCAACAGGGCTACATCCAGACTGCCAGCTGGAACAGACACAGTATTGTTGTCAAGGATGCTGACTGGCCCAGAGCTGCGCCACAGACTACACCACAATTTACAGCACGAATAGAGAGCGTGCAGGTGCNGAGAAGAGGGCAGCAGAGCCATCGCTTTGTGCCAGCTCACACTACTCTGGCATTTCAGCTTAGCCCTGACAACAGTGCTGTATGCTGGACAGGGAACCCTCCTCCAGACTTAGCCTGGGAGAAAGCGATGTCAGACTACCAGAGGTGATACACCAGCTCTGCACAGAAAACAGGAGTGGAACTTTTCCCCTTGCACCTATAATTTGCCACAGCCTCCACAGCATCTCAGTAGCATGGCCTTTAGTCTCTGCATCACAGTACGACTCCCCCACACAAGGCACCACTGTGCAGAGATCATGAGCTAGTCCAGATGAGCTGGGAGAGATGCCTGGCACAGCCCGTGGGCCTTGCTACAGCCCAGAAGTAGTCACACTGCATTAGCTAAAGAGGAGACAGCAACACACAGTAGCCCAGACAGAGGGCAGCCTGCATTCCTTTTCCCAGCAAGTGTCTTGACAGCAAGAGAGAAGACAACTTCTACAGGAGGGGGGAATGGAAGGGTTTTTTTAAAGTACATTTTATGTTTCCTTTTCTTCCAGTCTAACAAATAAAAACATATTACTGACTCAGGTTCTATAAATGTAACATGAATGGTATGTGTTTATGAAAAACCAGAAAGGAAATTATAAGCAACTTTCCAACAGATACAATAGCAACAGTGAAAATCTTAACGAGTTAAAGCCTTGATAATTAAACCCAGGACCAATCAGGCAACTGTATTTTCTGCCTGTAGATAGACAGGCTCTGTCTTCAACATTTCTCTTAGACCTAGCAGATAAAGTTAGATGTGGTCTATATAGATGCACATTTGAAAGTGATACTCTCCCTAGAATAATTTCTTTATTCACCTCTTTCACATTCATTAAATGTAGAGTGGATGATTTAACCCAGAGGATACTGCATTCACAGTAGCAGCTATGGTTTCTGCAGTTTTTTTTAGGATGAACATCACATTCCCACAGGAAATTAGGTAATGAATAAGCATTAGAGTAACATGATCCATGACATTCTCCTAATGAACACTGAATGCGATACTTTATTTCATAAGAATTTAACAAAAGAGTAGAAGTCTCAGACAAACCAAGTTCCTTCAAGTTGCATGAATACAGGCAACTGGCTACCTAGGGGAAGAAGATCCTACAAGTGTTCCAGCCAAGAGAAAGCCTGCAAGATTAAGTTAAGCACTGGAAAAATCTGTAAGAGGGAGGTCACTTTTAAATACCCGAACTATGATGAAATCTTTAGGGACACTGATCTGTAGGCCAGGCTTTGTTCCTTCAGCTGTTTATTAAATGATGCAGTGTCAGGCTCTTCCTCCCTGGTTTCAGTTTTCTTAACTTCCACCAAGTTAAGGAACAGTTTGCCAGAGACTTTAGATAGAGTGTATGCCTGTGCAAGCTAGAGACAGTAAAAAGCATCTCCAAGGAGGAACGTAGAGATAATGTTTCTGCATCTGGAAAATCCTGCAGATCCCCAAGAGCTACAATGCTGATGAAGTGCATGTTGTACTGACAGAGCCCCTGGCCTTCAGATTTATTTTTCTTGCTGGCCTGCCACTTTTAAAAAGCCTATACTGTGAGAAACTGCTAACTCTCGTTTTACATCATCTCTCCTCCTAACCTGGAGGTGGACCGTGGCAAGATCGGTAACAGCCCATCATGAACATTTAAAGCTTTAAGAGAAATTAACTGCTACAACTGCTACAAGAGAGACTGTCTAATGATGTGGGACTTAGTGCTCTATTAGAAGATGATGATGTTGACCTCTAGTGACTAGTCTGGGGATACCTAGTGGCTTGATCAGAGCAAGACATTTCTGTGAACATCTAGCCAAAAATTTACTCAAGTTGGCACATGAGAACAGTCACCCTCCTGGCAGAGGTGAGTAATCACATATCCTTTTCATGGAACTAGAGTCTCTAACAGAAATTAAGACACCAGAAAGGCTGATTATGATTAGATGAACCTACATTATGGATGCAGAGAGATCTAAATAGAGGGTTTGATGGATGCCTTGAGCTGTACAATGGCTGCAACCTCCAGAGAAAGAATGCACCCAGACTGAGCAAAAGGACTGTACAAAACATCCCATAGAGGCAAACACTGTGGTATAATCCCTGGAGAAAACCAGAGGGTGAAGAGTCAGTTATGAGAGGACCTGAGCTGGAAGCAATGAGATTTCCCAAAACACAGAAATTAAGCAAGAGGAGACAATTGTAATTCATTTAAAATTAGCAAAACAGCAGAGGAACAACCCAACTCTCTGTTTCTTACTTGACATAACCCATTAGACACAGCATTCTACCAGATTTTAGTAATGGAAAATATTGTTACACATTTAAATACTGGCCATAAGTGAGTTGCACATTTGATTTTGAGATTAAGCTATTTATTCAATCATGTTTGAGAAATCATGTAGCATATGTCACGTTGCATATTCATAGACTAAAACCAGAAAATAATACACAATGCCTTCAGGAAGTTACTGAGATCTTATCCAGAGATTCAAAATAACAAATGTTTTTATTTTCCCACTTCTTCAAAAGAAATGAAGAAAAACCTCTTTCCACCCAAGGCATATTAAGAAAATAACAGATATTCAGGAAAAGGTTAAAGAATGACAATGACTCAAAGTTTGGAAAGGAGATGACGTTCCAAACTAGTGATGCAACCCAAGTGATGTGGTGACTATACTGCCCTGTGCAGAGAGATACACCAGCAAAAGGGAAATTAGGTGAGCACATCATGCTCCCAGGTAAATATTCTGACATCTATTTGAAGCAGGGAAAAAAAATAACATAATTTCTAGTCCCCCCAGAACAGGTTTTCTATTTCTTAACAGAAAGGGTTTGGGTTTTTCTGTGGGTTTTTGTGTCTGTCTGCCCGTGTCCCCTGTTGGGGGATGGTGTCTTCTTTTCCGACAGTCCCCCCCTCCCTTCTCAACAGAGAAGGTTTAGTTTTGTTGGGTTTTGAGAATTTTTTCCATTTAGAAAAACTTCTCTAATATAACTTAATATCCATCTTAATATCACTGCTTACTTCTCAGCTTGGATTGATCAGTATCAAAACTGGGCAAAGATACACCAGCAGCAAAAAAAAAAAAAAAAAAAGTAAACAAAATGCACATTTTGCCACTCAAATACATAAATTAAAAAAAGGAATTTGTATTGCTTTGTGTTGTTCTGGTAGCTCTCTTGCTTTGTGCTTAGTGGCTACCTAGCAGTGTGATGAACTGGTGCTGCTGTCACCCATAAGAGTACCATTCCTGGTTTTCAGGGTTTTGCTCCATACCACAGCGACTGGAAATTGACGATGTGTTTACAGGCAGGCTTCAGGGAATTTAAACTGTGATTTTCATTTAATTAATTAAAATATTTTTAAAAACTATCTTTTCAAAGAAATTGTGCATATGTGAAATCATGTCATGGCACCCATTTAGTCATGCAATAGTGCCGGCAGGGGGGGATGAAGAGTAAAACGCTGCAAGAACTAAAGCTGCATAATCTGCACAGTAGAAATGTCCTACACAGAAGCCTTGGAGCATTTAAAAGCAGAAACAAACTTACATATTTAAAAGAGATTAAACATAATCAAATAAAAATACTTAAGTGCAAGAGCACAAAGTAAATCTTTTATACAAAAGCTTTCAGTTTTCTGGGTATAGCTGATCACTTTAGAACACCAGCAGCTTAATTTTTGAATCTTAAATAATCATACACACATACCTCATACATTTGTATAACTGCTCATAAATGTCTGCAATCCTTTTGTTAGTGTTTCTCAGCATGTATCCTGTCTCTCAACTGGAGATGTTCTCAGGACATGTATCACTTTAGGAAGGAAAGGTAAAGACATTACTTGGCATATCCAGATGAATCAGGTCCCTAGCTGCACAGGATGCCTCACTGTCAATCTGATTCAAAACCAGAAAGTACAGCTAACACTAAAAAAACCCTCTGCATTTTTAGCATATTGCTTAGGTTGAGAATCCCCCCCACTGATCTGGCTTGCACAACTGGCAAAGAAGCCTCTGGCTTAACCCTGTGAATATGGCAACAATACAGCTGCTGGCTATGTGAATGCTAAGGATACAAATAGAAATGCTGATGTTGGGAGAGACTCGGACCTACAACCAAAGCTTTCCCCTCCAAAGAGTATTTTTTCTTGTACTCTTTGCCAGCTCAGTTCTTTCAATATAGAGCAGAGACAGCCTCTAGAGAGTTACTGAGTTTGCCTCCCAGTCTGTATTTCTTACTCCATGATTCTATGTGCTACACTTGGATATAGCCACTATTTAGGTCACATTTCTATCTGTGAAATCAAAACTGGCCCAGCTACTGAAATAATCGACCGTATTGCATCCCTCCCAGCGTTTTCCCTCATGCCAGCACAAGCATGAGTTCTTCTACATACCAGGCCATCATTTGTCGACAGCTGGTGTCCAAGGGGGAGGCAGCACCCACACTGATTCAGCATCTCCCTGCCCTCGATACAGGAACCAAAGAAATGTTTACCTAGACACAAGGGAGATAATTTTCACTGCCATCTAGAAGCTGTAGGGCACTTCTTTTGCCCTGTGCAATTATGATGATGATTATGATTAAAACTCACTTAAGGGGAGGCCGTTAATGAGAAAAGGTAGGGTTAAAAATCAACAGGCACACAGGCCTTCCTTAAAGGGAGAAACTTCTGAAAAACGCAAGAGGGATATTTCAGCTTAGAGGAGCTCAGAGCCCTATTAGCCATACAAGACTTCTGCAGCACAGCCGCCAAAAAAAAAACCATCTGCAGAAGAAAAAGCCCTAAACCTTCACTTGTCCTCTGCTCCAGTTCTGAGTCTGCAAGGTCCTGGAGCAATACTCCAAGGGAAGCAAATGACTGAGATCTGAACTGATTAAGCCTGAAGTCTTAGAAGACAACTCGTCATGCACTATTTCCTACTTCACTGCTGACTTAAGAACATTCAGCTCATGTGCATGTTCCACTTTCCCACCGCTTAAGCTTCTCGCCAACACTTGTGCATATCCAGCACAAACGTCTTCCATGTATTAAGAACTAAGTGCAGGGCAGAATAAAACATTCACCTTTTCTTCCAAGTATCTGTAGTACTGCTCTACTGACTATTAATCTTTATTTGTGAGCTTAACTTATTAAAAGCCTCCATTTTAACATGATAAATAATGTAACTATGTACTGTAGCCTACTGCAACTGGAAACTTTATGTAGAATTTCAGATGACTTTGCTATGTCATAGCTTTGTTTATAACTCTTGATGGATCTGTGTAAATACGCAGCAATGAAAAGCAATCCCTTTTTATAAACTGCTAGGCCTTATTAAATCCAGAGAAACAGGCAGCTATAGCTAAGAACAAGACTCAGTACATTAAAAAATTATCAGTTTTCTCTGAACCAACGAAGGAAAGAATATGTTATCGGTTAAGACCATTCATTGGATTTATTTTTTAAGCTAGCAAAACCACATACACTTGGCATAAAACCAGCTTGAATTTAAATAAGATTCATATGTCCTTGCCTTTGACATTGCTGCTTATTTCTAGGCACTTTTTTAAAACAGAAAACTATTATCCATTTCCTTTTCATCTATAGGTTGTGATTTATATTCACAGAACAGAAGGAAAACAAATCATTGTTTTACAAGTTCCTGCTATCGAGACATCTTTAAGAAAAGAAGAGGGTTATTTGGAATGGTATGAATACCCGAAACTCCCACTAGCTTTGGGCGGAAGTCACTAAACTCATTCACTAAGCGGTTGCTCAAAAACTTAGTACCTTACACAGTCAGTCCCTGCACAGCCCCCAAGTACTTCATTTGTTTTCTGTAATAAGACAGACTGCTTGGAGGAAAACCTAGCAGTACCTCTCATCAGCCAGATTAAGGAACTGATTCAGGAGTGAAAATGGCTTACACTACAACAGTTGGACTGGCTCCTGCCCTAGCTTCTTACTGTGGTTTAACCTGACTGGCAGCTAAATACCACACAGCCTTCTGCTCACTCCCCACCACAGCAAGATGGGGGAGAGAACAGGAAAGGGGCTGGGGGGAGGGAAAGTAAACTCCTGGGTTCAGGTAAAGACAATGTGACAGGCAGAAAAGAAATATGCAAGTGATGCACACTGCAGTTGCTTACAACCACTGCCCAACACTCAGGCAGCAATGTCTGGCAGCTCTGGCCAGCTTTCTCCTAGTTTATATATGAGGATTATGTCATCTGGTACGTGGTATCCCTGTGGCCAGTTTGGGTCTGCTCCCCACTCGTGCACTCCCAGCCTCCTTGCTGACAGGACAGCGTGAGAAGCTGACAAGTCCTTGACTTAAGTGTAAGCACAGCTCAGCAACTACTAAAACATCAGCATATTACTGACATTCGCATCCTAAACTCAAAAGCACAGTACTACACCAGCTGCCAGGACAAAAGCTAACTGTATGCTGGCTTAAACCAGGACACTTTCCTCCCCTCTTCAGTTTTCCATCTCCACTACAGGAGTGGCTCTGTTGCTTAGCGCTTAACTTTTGGCACCGCTTTTTGTGAGGTAGACAACTTTAAGTTACCTTAAAAACCCAAACTAAAATACAACAGTTCAGCAGCTGCTGCTGCTAGAGAACCTGAATCACCCCTAAGTAGCAGAAAACGCTCAAAGGAACACAGAAACTGTCATTACTCCATAATCAGAGCACTAGTCTAGATAAAACATAGGCAACCTGAGGAAAGCTGACTGTGTTCGGGATTAATGAACCCACAGTCACCAATTACCACAGGTTACTCACCTTCAAAGTCTGATTCATTTCCCTCCTACTCCTAAATTTTCAAACAATCATCACAGTCAGGGTAACTGAGCAACTGTTATCCAATAAGATCAATTCAAGACATGCTCTTTATGAACTCCTGATGAGAATTTTTAATCTAATTCTCACACTTTCAACTTACTAATGCCTCATTTCTGATAAACATTTTTAGTACATTACTGTGTCCTAGACGTGGTCAATACCAGATCTGGATTCAATACCTGTTATATATTCATATACATAGGTACATGCATACATTTTAGCCCACGTAAAGAAGTCACAACGATTTTGTTGTAATAATATATTATAAAATAAAAAACAACCCAAAAACAAACAGAAGAGAAAGTGAAGGACAGTGTGCAAACAAATTTGCACCTTAAGCAATCATTGTAATGGGAGGTACTGATCTTTGTCCCATTCTCCTACTGACTTCAGTACTTATCAAAACTGTATCAAACTAATTCAGCTCATTAAACCAACAGAAACCTAGTACGTGAAGTAGTATTTTCCAGGCTTTTGCACTGAATCATCTCAGTATAAAGTCCAGCTAAAGCTAAACCAATTGTCTAGTCAGATCACAGGGACAAAGCACAGAGACCAGAGGCCTAGGACCTCCCCTGTGCTCATGTAAGGCGATTAAACACCTTTAGCCATAATGAGCAACTTCACTCAAAAAAAAAACTGTTTAATGCACAATTTTATGCAGTTTTGTTACTACAATCACTAGTCAATTCACTGTTTACTTGCAGGTTGCTACATTTTCAATGAAGAGCAGTAAGCAGTGCTCCTATTTTTCCCTTTCTATTCACAGACTAAGGCTTAACCCTCACTTAGAAGATTTTCAAGTTGTACTGCCAGTCAGACTGCAGCAACTGGTATTTCTACATGCCTCCACTTAGAGTTTTCTTCCCTGCATTTCTCAAAGGCTAATGTTAGCTGCTTTACAACATTTTTAACAAAAGCACTGGTTCTGCAATACATAAATATGCAAGCATGAAGGAAGAGGGAAAAAACAGAAAGTTTTATTTAGAGTTTTATAAAGAAGTTCTTTAAACAGTAGCAGTAGATATAGAAATAGTATTTTATAAGAGGAAAGAAGCAATTACAAACAAATTCACCTGTATAACAGCATGCCCACAAGCACTACAGACTAATACCTCACTGTGTTAAGCACCATACTATAATAACAGCCTACTAGCAAGTATTACCTCCTGACAGCCTTGCTGGGCTAAGTAGTAATAATGATCTTCCCTGTTACTTGGGGCAATTATTCCTTTCCCTACTCTCTTCGGGTAGAATAATTTTCACCCTCTCCTCTCTACTTCTCCAAACCTTAAACACATACGGCTTGCATATCCATATCACTCAAAAGTAGAAATAATAAAAAACCCATTCTAAGTTATTAGAGGCTGGACAAAGAGAACAGGTTCGTATAAATGGAGGAACACAAGGAAGCAACAAGACAAAGCGGTAACACTTTGCTTACTAAACACACCAGACGAAGTTAATGCCCAAACCTTTCCAGATGCCAAGTCCACATCTTGAGTGAGTTACTACTGCCCCTTCCATCACCTATGAGTCCTAGCAATGAATGACTAGGATAAACACATCATATAATACCAGGACAGTGACTCTACTGACAGGAATTCTCAGGACTTTACTATATCCTACAAGCATATAGGACTGAGTATCACTGCTTGCTTCTTCCTATCAATTACCTACAGTTCCTCTTCTGTTGCTACAGCCTACACTAGCTGTCAACTCCATCATGGCAGGAAGTGAACTGCACACTCTCTGCAATGGAAAACACAATGCTATGTTTGCAGACTTAAGGGACTTGCCCACCCAACAAGGCCAAATAAAGCACGAGAGCTTGATCAATTCTTCATCTCCAGAAATACCCAAAGTTCTGTAGAATCCTTGATACAAACAGTCCGTAGGATGACATGCACTGCTGCATGCTTTCAAGATTTACAGCCATGTGTTTCCTAGTCAAATTCTCCAGTTGCTCCCATATTCTCCATACTCATGTCATTTACTGGGGTAGAAAGTGAAAAGGGAAATAGTACTTTATTAGAAATTATTACAGAATGAGCTTCAGGTTACAGCCTTGAAGATGGAAAGTCTACATACCAAGGATGTTCATTAGCATGACAAATGTACTAGTTAAGAAAATAAATTAAAGTTACAGTAACTTATCATTAAAACAAAATAATTGGACCCATAGGAACATGGAACAATAGCTGTAAGAAGAATCATATCCCTTATTTTACTAATACTGCCAACTCAAAGCAGGTAAACTACAAGTAGTTTTTATTTGTTATTTCATTTAATCTCCAAAGAAAGGCCACAGTTCTGTAAAACCTGCTAGGAAGGTTTTAATTTTGAAAGATGAGAAGCTAGCAATTGATTATATAACATTAGTTGCATGTTTAGGTATTTTTCTTTTACTCAAGACATGGAGCCAAAGCCAGGCTCCCACATAAAGCCATCAGGTATTTTCGCACATCTCAACAGATGTGAGAGCTTTGAGCTAACACAAAGTGCAATACTTAAAAACACATTCATGATTTACTACAAGCAGCATTATTTTGACACTTTAGCTGCACAACAACTGTATGCGTCAAGCTGGAAAGAGAATCATTGCATTCTCACCTCTCCCTGTGCAATTCCAGGCTACATTACATATTTACCCAGCTCACAAAAACTAAAGTGGGAGACGTGGAAAAGGTTCTGTATCAATGATTGGGAAGGAAACCTTGTTTTAATTACCACAGGAGCTTCTTCTCCTAGCCCAGAACACGAGAAGTCCTTTGATATGGAGCACAGCATTTATTTCCCTCTATTTGTCCATCTTCACACTTTCTTGTGGAAGATACACTTGCTAGCATATAGGTACAGACAGCTGGAAGTAGATTTCTGAGCTTTGCATTAAATGCAAAATCTCATAAGGTAAATAAAGAACAGTTCAAAGAATTGTAATGCAAAACAAAAATTTAATTTTTCAAAAAAATGTTCACGATACGGAAGGTCACAATACAAAGTTTGAAACGATACAACACTGAATCAAGTTGAAAAGCCTTTTCTTGATTGGAAGTGATTGTTTAATACAAAGACTAGATATCAACAATACTTATTGTACAAAGTCTACGACAGTGGATTAATACATTGATTCCCTGAAAATCCCCTAATTTTAAAGAAATATTTAATATTAAGGTCATGGCTGAAGTTAATTCAGAGTTAGACTTAGTTCCACCCTCTATTCCAAGCACTAGGACTGGGTTGACAGTACGAAGTGGATAATAAAGGCACACTGTGGTTTGAAAGCAAGGCTAGACTTTCTGGACTTTAAAACTTTCTGACTAGTCTGGGTGTTTTATAAATGCTCTAACATGCAGTTGAAAAATCCAACCCTCTTGAGGGGGTGCAGAGTGAAAAAATACTTAAGTCTGCAAAATATGTAACCCACAACCTATAAAACAGTATTTAAATCCTTATGCATTTCTTAGTGTTTCCTCAAATCCTTTGAGGTTACACACTTTAGAAATTAAGTACCTTTCTCAAAGTAAATTCTATCATTTTGCTCTGACAGAACTAGCATAAAATACACATTTAAGATCATGCTTGATCATTTAAGATAATTGTTTGATCAGTTTTGTTGATTATGGAAAAGGACAGATGCACTGCTAAAAAGTTGAAGTAACTGGCCAGAGTTAACTTGCTTTATTTAATTGTTTCAATACAGCTTTCCAACTTACAGGAAAAAAAGCTTAAAGGAAAAAGCTTGTTTAATCTTTTAAAAACTACCGGACTTCAAGTTTTGCATGTCAACTTCTGGCACAAAGTATTCTTCAATGTTGACTTATAAAGTCCTGACAGATATATTGCAATTATTAACAAAACTCTTGCAACCAGGGTGCAAAACAGCGAACTCTGGTTTAAATCACATCTACTGCAACTAGCTCTGAGAACCACGCCAATTCCTATGGAACTATTATACAACTAATCAGTTTTAAATAGGGTTTGGAAAAAGCTATACACAGACACTATGAAAGACCATTCCAGCAGCACAATGTATCAGTTTACACTAAGTATTTCTAGAATTACATAAAAAGCAATATTTATCACATTTTGGTTCCCTGAGAGAAGTGGTCTAACTACAAAGGTCTTTGGTATGCTATCAGTACAGTGAATAAACATGCACCTCTTGCACTGCCACTGCAGAGAGATCACCCACTCCCATATCGATCAGACTTAGTTTTGGAATTTCATTCAAAATAAACCTTACTCTCCACAAGTGGCACTAAAACAGGAGGAGATGACTAGAAGCAGTATAATACCAAAACTAGTTTCTCTGTGATAACTTGTTATTACAAGCTGGAATGCATAGTTAGCATACTTGACAAATACAAAGTCATTAGCAGAGTTTACCTCATCTATTTAACCAATATTTGAGATTGATTTTGAAAATACGTGTATTACAGAAAGTTTTTGAAAGCATACTTTGCTTCCCTCCCCCTCCCTGGGACAGCACTTATTTTTAGTGAACATGAAAGACATAACGAGAGTTAAAACTGCAAATGCAATAAAACAGCGCACAGCACAAGATTGAAGTCAGGAACCATTTTATTTCCATCCAGTTTTGCAAGTATTAAGGATGGCATAAAAGCTCATTCCACCACTATAATTTATTAAATTATTACATCCCTAGAAGAGGCAAAGTTTATAACACTTCCTGGCTTTCCCTCCGAAATGCTTACAAGCTGTATGGTTAATCTGTTTTAATGGCATCTTTCTGTCCCTATCTAATGCAAATCTCCTTCATCCTCTCCCCAGCCATCAAAATACAGTCACTGGGCTTGGAGAAGCAGCACTGAGGCAGTCAGTGTAACTTGTGTACAGTGTAACTGTAACTTTTAAAAATGTTAAACAGCAACGTACACCACACTAACACCTGGATGCTCACAACATACAGGAAACACCTTTGCAACTCTATCGTATTCCATTTGCCATAATTATCTGTGCAGATCAGGACTGTAAGATCTGTTGTTTAGTATACACGCGCAACAGTTACTCCAGATTCTTCCAATCCTCCCAATTTCTAGGCAACAACTAGTTTCTCCATTTAATATTTAAGACAAAATACCAAAACTGCTCTCAGATATTATTGTCGAACTGGTTTTAATAGCAAGATTCAAATGGCATCTTCCACAATTACAGAATTAATGCTCAGTACATTTTAATTTTTTTAAGCTTTTAAGGTAAGTTGAAAAATTACTTTCAGAATACCCCATGCAATTGAACTGCTCAAAGAGTTTAAACTCTTAATTTATCATACTCTAAGTTAGTGAAGAGTTTATATTTAGAAACTAATTCCAGACAGTTCTTAAGACCTCACATAGCAGGAGGAAACTGTTTAAAATTATCACTATCAACAGAAAAAATTCCCATAGGAAAAAAAGTATATACACTCTCACTATAGCAAGGCAATTAACTCTTCCACTTCAATACTGCCATAAACATCTAAATTAACTATTTCAACCAGCAGAACCCAACCAGCAATTCGTATTTCAGATTTTTCAAACATATGATTTACCTGCTAAAGGCTGCATTTTTTGTTCAGATCTAAAAATATTTTTTTCCCAATACGATCAACTCAGTTTAATGCATTTCATTTTAAGACTGATTTGTAAACCATTATCTCTTTCACTTATACAGATTTTGAGAGATATTATGCAAAAGGCTTATAGAATGCAGTGATGCAGAGTTTAAGTTTAAACTTAGCACTTATCTGAGCACATCTGCAAGCGCTCTCTTACACGAGGTGGAAGTGTTTTTAACAACCTTTCTTCTACAATTAGACTATTCCGCTTTAAGAGCTGACATTCTTCCAGTTCAGCCGGAAGCGATTCAAGATAGTTTCCAATGAGCTCTAAGTGAACAAGATTCAGCAGCTGACCCACACAAGGGGACAAATTCATCAGACTGTTATTTCCCAGAAGAAGAAATTGCAGCTTTCTGCAGTGAAACAATCCATCAGGCAACACTTCAATCTAGAAAAAAGAATGAACAAACAAAATAACGTACATTGGAAGTTGCTAGGCTACTGTCTCTTAAGAACGACTTGATGAAGAACACACACAGTCTGTGGAGAGACATTAGCTGCTCCTGTGCTGTGAAACCTGTAAAACCAGTTATCTGTGCAGTACAGGAGTAACTTAGTCCACACTACTGACATCCAAAAGCAACCTCACCAGTGAAAAATCATAAACCTTAAAGGAAGTCTTAAGTCATGAGCCTGGACCCCACACTAACAAATCACGCTACAGTATAGCACAGCACTGCTGCTGAAGTTACAGGCTGCAATTATTTCCCTCTACCTAGACAGCTGCGCTGCTCATTAACAAGCTCTATGATTCGCTACAGCTTTCAGTTTGCCATCTCAAGGTAAGAAGTTAACACTGGTCACTTCCATTGAAATACTCCACAGGATAGAAAGATAAATTTCTGGAGCCACCCTAACCTGTACTATCTCTGTCCTATCTGTTGGTACAGAGTACTAACTCTGTACTATCACAGTCCTTAAGCTGCTGCAGACCAGGATAATACTTAGTATTATGCAAGCTTTGATGACACCAAAGTTTTAGTAATTAAAAACCATCACCCTTTTTTTCAGCTTTACTGGGTTTACTTTAATCATAATGTCACAAAAGTATTTAGAACCAGAGGCTGCTCCAGAAGAAATGGTAGGGTTTTTTTTGTTTTTTTTAAGAGTAGTAATTCAAAGTTCTACTTACATGGTTTTTTGTCAAAGCCAAGTACTGCAGATTGGTCAGATAACCAATTTCTTCAGGGATGGAGGTGAGCTTATTATAGCTAAGATCCAAATAGTGTAACTTTTTACAAAGAAAGAGCTGCAATGGAACATTTTTAATATTGTTATAATTTAGATACAATTGTTCCAGGTTTGATAATGCACCAATCTGCACTGGGACATAAGAAATACTGTTGTGCCACAGTTTTAAGCAAGAAAGGTTCTTAAGATGTTGAAAACTAATTATTTCTTCCACTGTTCTGAGATTATTTTCTTTTAAGTCGATTTCATGCAAATTGTTTAGTGTAAAAATGGAATGGGGGATGCGCTCTAAATCACAGCAGATTAATTCCAAGGTTCTCAGGTTTACCAGCTTCTTCAGGTTATTCAGCACAATCAGTTTATTTCCCTCATTGTTGATAGATAAGTGTTGTAAAGAAGGCAGAAGATCTGTAACCACTTGAGGTATACGGGAAAGATTGTTTTTTAAGTGAATTGATCTCAGATTTTTTAGCCCCTGAAAGCTTTCATTGTATATGGAGTTGTGATGATCTAGCATGAAATATCCTGTTAAGCACAATTCTTGTAGGTTTATCAGATGAAAGACCCAAAATGGAATTCTTCCCATCTCACTGGATTTCAGGCGTAATGTTTTAAGATTTTCTTCTAAAAAGGTGACAGCTGGATAATCCATAGTTAGTGATGAATGATAAACATTGAGTTCCTTGAGATTGACTAGCTGGGTCACAGCTGTAGGAAGTTTGGCTTCAGGAATAAGTTCCAGACTTAGAACCTCTATTTCTGTCAGTTCAAATACACTGTCTGGAAGACCACTTAACATAAAAAGGTGAAGTTCAGTCTTGTCTTGAGAATTCCGTACTAGTTTATTTTTCAGTTTTTCCACTGACCATTCATTGTTAAGATTGATCTGTTTCAGTTTGTTTTCACTCAAATCAGACAGGAATATTGAGAAGCGCTGGGAATAAAGAGGATCATACTGATCTGCCAAGTGGAGAATAAATGCAAAGTCGTTCTTTACATCAGGTATATCACTGTAATTACTTTTCTCTCTTAGCTTCTCAAAAGAATATTGCTTAAGTGAACTTCTCAACATCCACCACAGACTGTAAGTACAAGTTAAGCCATAGAAGATCACTAAAACAACATAAAACGAAGCCAAAACTTTAAAAATTTCTGCTAGTGAATAAACACACTGGTACCTTTTATAGCCTGTAAAGGCTTGGACATTAACTACACAATCAATTTCAAGTGTAATAAATGATAAATAGTAGGGGACATAAATTATTATTATTACAAATACAATGACTTTCACTATAATTTGCTTCATATACACTGTATATATGACATCCTTCTCTTCAACATGTACTCTGAATTTCTTCACTTTTTCAAATATAGCTTTAGCTTGTTCCCCTTCTTTTTTGTCAAGAACACTTGAGGAATTTTCCCTTCCAGTTGTTTCCAAGCCAGGTTGCGAATATGGCAGGGACTGTCTGCTGGCCCCTATATCTACTGAACTCCCAGGTGATGAAATCACTGCTTTTGATTTGGCTATTGGCAACTTCCTCACAGACTGCTCAGCAACTGTTTCTGAGAGGGCACGTGTTGTCCATGGAGAATCGAAACACTTCTGAAGAATGGCTACGAAGTGCTCAAGCCTGGAACTTGTGCTAGGATAGTAAAGCCAGAAATTACTGCAAGCTGCAAAAATAAAGGTATGCAGAAGCACTAGGTATGGAAAAAATTTGGCAAACCAGTGAAGCTGTCTCTCATAACATACTGCATCAATATAGGAATACTGCTGCCGATGGAGATCATTCTGGATTTTAAGCGGGATGATTATCTGTGCTGTAGAGCTAGCCGACATGTTAAGGTTGGCTTTAACTAAATCCCAAGGCACGGCACAATGATTGTCAAATTCTAGCTTGCAAGGAAGACAGCACAACACTCTGGTTTGAGTGAGCTGGAGAGCCCCAGCAAGCACAGCAACTAGCAGCATTATCATGGTGAGGTAATACCAGAAGACATCCCACCATGGTTTTAGTATGTGGTAGGATGACTGGGCATCTGCTAAGTATTTGAGTTCTGTTAGCGTGATCATGACTTTCACCTGTGAGAGAACAGCAGCTGGTAGAGGAAAAAAGAAAAGACATCCTTAGATAATTGTTAAAAACATTTCTCACTTTAAACACATGAAGCTTATTACTGTTTTCAGTTATAAATGTTTAACATTTTGCCTAGCATCCAGAACATAGCAAAAGGATGCAAGAACTCCTGGCAACTAGGATCATCTTATGTTAAGGAAAATTTCATGGAATTTAAAAATTTGAATGAAAATTGAAACTAGGACCAGAGATTAGGAGAAAATATGCTTTGACCAAACATTTGGGTATTGTTTAAGTAGAAGCAACAAGCAGAAGAAGTGTCACTTAAAGAAGTGTCCTATATATTACTAGCAGTCCTTCACCAGTGTCTTAAATCACAAAAGTGATTTCTCATTTGTGAAAAATTCCGAAATCAGAGCTATATATTAATGATGGCTCTTGTAACCGAGTTTTATTCTGTATCAAATAATTCTACCCAGTTAAAGAATACAAAAATTCTCAAAAGATCACTTTTGCATTACATATTCTTATATATAATTCCCCATTTTCTGCCATCAAGAGTATTAAGTATACTGACAACATAAAAATGAAGCTAACACTACTTGTTACTGCCCAATATTGTCATATATATAAAAATGGAACACTTAACCCCCAGTAGCATACATCTGATTCCTACTTACTTTAATTAAAGAGTATAAAATACACAGCGCTGCTCAGTCAGGTGGTCTACACCTTTTAAAATTCCTTGGACATGCCATCTTTACATTTGTCTTCATTCTGGATGGAGAAAACATTGAACATACTTTATTTTTAATGGCCTTACCTATGTAAAGAGACAAACATTTTCTTAGAAGAACTACCTTACTGCAGACATCAGGATTCACTAAGCTCTGAATTCCTACAGCTCCATGAAATGGAACAGAATCTACTCGGACATCACCATGTAGAACGTGAAGTCAAACTTTTGCAGTTATATCAACACAAGAAACAGGAAAGCACCTACAGCTAGCTCTATTTCCACGGACAAGTTATTTTATTTTCACTGTCATTTGGAAATAATTTACAATATGCAAGACTGCAGGAAGTAGAATTCATACACAAAGGTTTGTCAGGAAGTCAAGTTTACAAATAACAGAGGCCCATATTTTACATCCTGAACCAAATGAGCACACTGTCCAGTGCCAATGGCAGTACCACAGACGCCAGCAGCTTTAGAGAAAACTTACTATAAAGTTTGTTAAGCAGTACAGATATGAAGCAATGGGGATGCTCTGTATCAATCAAAATTATAGAATCACTTAGGTTGGAAAAGACCTTTAAGACAAAGTCCAACTGTTAACCTAGCATCTAGTCCATCGCTAAGCCATATCCCTAAGCACCACATTACACATCTTTTAAATACCTCCAGGGATGGCAACTCCACTGCTTTGCTAGGCAGCCTGTTCCTGTGCTTGACAGCCTTTTTGGTGAATAAGTTTTTATTAATATCCAATCTAAACATCACCTGGCACGACCTGAGTTGAACTTTTTCCTTGTTCTATATTCTATTGCTTATCACTCAGAAGAAATTGACCCTCACCTGGCTACAACCTCCTTTCAGGTAGCTGTTGAGAGCGAGATGGTCTCCCGACATCCTTTTCTCCTGGCTAAACAACTCTTGTCTCCTCAGCAACTCCTCATGAGACTTGTGCTGTAGACTCTTTACCAGCTTGTCCTGCTTTAGACATGCTTCATGTCCAAAGGAGCTCCTCGATGTCTTTCTTACAGTGAGGGGCCCAAAGCTTAACTCTGCATTTTAGGTACAGCCTCACCAGTGCAGAGTACTGGGGAACCATCACTTCCCGTGTTCTGATGGCCATGCTAAGTCTCATACCAGCCAGAATTCTATTGGTCTTCTTGGCCACCTGGGTACAGTGCCAATTCATAAGATATTGGGGTACTGGACACATCAATTCCAAAAAACACCGACAAGTTGTTATAAAAAGACAACAGTTCAACTAAGACAGACTCTTATTCTTACTCCACATTTACACAGAGAAAATTGGCAAGAAGTTAACTCTTCTTCCATTCACACAACTACTTTTAATATAATGTAGAAACTTACCAGGCCCACTCAAGGGAAAGCAGCTGAAGGAGGACAGGATGGTTACAATATGCTCCTGTAGAGAAAATAATTTGTCATCAGGTGATGAAATATTTGGACTCCAATTATTGAGTACTAGACTCCTTCCACAGCAGTGTTTATAAAGATCCAACACTTAATGAGGAAGACCTAACTAAATCTACAAGACCTATTTAGAATAATTTAAGATGCCACTCCAGTCAAATTATTTCCTTGGTTGCACTCGGAAAGTTGATTTTCCCAAAGTATAGATAAGGTAATAGCCTTGTCATTGCCTCGTTTCTTACTACTAAAAGCCATTTAAACTCAACCCTTTTTACATTTACCTAGTTACTAATCCTGCAGCTGAGATGCTCTAACCATAGTTAAGAAATAGCAATTTCTTCAATCACTTCAGCTCAACTTGCAAAATACAAATCTGCTAATACCTTTAAAATTAATTTACCACGAAAATCAAAACTATTGCTGCCATTTACAACCTAGAATTAAAACCAGTCCATTTTTCTCACTTGAACTTTGTCACAAAGATGAAAGGCTTGCAATCCCATTAAAGTTCTAAAGAGCACAGTAAGAGATAAACAAATAATTGAACAAAAGAGCAAAAGTACAAACAGTCTATTTTTAAACAAATAAAAACATTTGAAAAGTCAAATTAAAATGGCTGAGAGTTTAAAATAGTGTGATAGGTCTAATTATCATGAGTATGGGAACAATTATTTTCCTGATAAACATGGAAACCTCACCAGGGACTTGGGCAGATACTAATATTTTAAGAAGATGCTTTATATGATTCTATATAACTAAATGCTTATTAGAGAAAATTACAAGTAACACAGCCTAACAATGCATATATGTACTTGGTACTCTTATACAAATACCACCACTCTCTTGATAACTGACCTATTTCAGGGAATAATCAAGGATCTGGTTGGGCCTAAGGGACAGAATTCAGAGTACAATAAAACAGTTAACACTCACTGATCAATATTTTAAAAGTTAAAGAAAAACAGAAAACTGAATTTAAGACAATTCTATTAAAAACATATTAGTGTACTTGAGTATATACATATCCTAGTACACCTTCAAGCAATGCCATAATGCTTAGACAAAAAATGGTTTGCTTTTATACAGATTGAGAAAGTGAGAGAGACCTGTGCAATTTTGTAAAATGCCTGGTCACCTCCTGCTTCAAACCTAAAGCTAGTCCCCATCACATATCCTGGGAAAAAAGGGCTACATTCTTGGTGTAGTTTTAGAACACTTTCTAGCAGAAAACAAGAGTAACAATATTAACTATTTAAATACTTGAAGTCTGGTCTTGTCAATGACTACTTTTTTTAAACCTTCTTGCTACCATTTGCTACACTTCTCTACATAAATGAAATAAAGCTTCTTATCAGAGAAACGTACAGTATATACAAATGAAAAATAAACATGTGAATTATTAATGATAATTTTGCTAAAGACAGTTTTCTTTCAAATCTTATCTGTATGCCAAGAGTGACTAATCAAATGGAATAATGCTAAACCGTAATGGGTTTGGTAAGTCTCATCTCCAGCAGCTTTCAACCCATATCAAAGCCATAAAAGCTTTTCAAAGTGGCCTAATTCAATTGACAAACTTTCTTAGAAGATGAGAGACAGACATTTAGCCCCAGGCTGTGATGACTTCAGGAGAGTTACCCCAGACCAGTACTGGGCTAGAGGCCAGAAAAACAAAGTAATAAAGATCATTAATATAAAGGCAACTTTTAGCTACTTCAAGACATATAAATCTGATCCATGAAAACATATCCAGAATATGAATAAGAGGTTATAATTTTGAAAAATATTATCTTTAAGCATGAGACACACACACCCCCCACCCCTCCTTGCTGCCAAAAGGTTACTTAACATTGCATTGATCATTTGGTCATTGCTTACATAATTTCAGGCACATTTAGTTAGTGATGTCTCTGCAGCAAGGTAAGCGCCTTGCTTGTCTTCCCAAAAGGATAATGGGCTACAAAAAGCCAATACCACCCAGGAGGTTTTGGTTTATTTTTAAGGTTACACTGGTTTTGTTTATTTTTTAAGTATCCAGCTGGTGTTTACAACACACTAAATTCATCAAAATAGATTTATACCACTAAAAAAATATCTTGTCAGGTACTCCAGTGGTCCCTCTATCTTGCTTTTTTCCTAACCCTCAGAGAAACACAGCCACCAGCTTTTCAGCCAGTATCTTCAGATTCATGGTATTACTGCAACAGCATGATGTGCTTCTAGCAAGTTTAAATGTATCACTTTTTCTTCCAAAGTTTTGGATGCAAAATTAAGTTCAATAAAACACTAATCAATCAATTGGTTTTGCTTAATAGGTAGTTTTGAAACTCTTCTGTGGAATTCCCAGTGCCTACTTATGGTCTCACATGCAAAGCCTGAAGCTCAACTTGTAGATAAACCCTCATGAATTTTCCCAAATGAAAAAAATGCAACAAAATTTCCCCACCCACCCCGCACAGATACATCAGCTAAACCACATCTTTCCTGGCTAAAGCTTCTTCTATTGGCCTGCTACCATTTCCTTTTTCAAATGTTCCCCAAAGAACAGAAAGCCAAGTACTTCAAGTGTTCTGACTTCATGGAGAACAATATTGTCCTACATACTCTTAGCAGATGTGTTCAGATGACTGCCTCTCCCTTATGCCCCTACTGACTATTCAGTTCAAGCACTACATTTGATATATACTCTTTCAAAGTCTGCACTCTGACCACCTGTAAGCACATGCAGATTCCATTGGAAAAGCTTCATGGGGATTGATGTATTCCACTGAATACAGAACAACACACAAACAGGATTAGAGAAAGCTTCTTTCCAGTTCCTTCTGAAGGTCACAGGTGATACCTAAACATGTATAAATTATTATCCTTTTGTATTTAAAATAAACAAAAAGACATTCCCACACTCTAAAATAACCAGCATAATCCTCAAGTACAGGATGTTCAAGACTACACTAACATTGTTAGAACTTTTCCATATCAACCTTTCAAACAATTGAAGACGGTAATTAGAACTACAGGCAATCTCAACCATCTGTGTCTGGATTAACCAGGGCTGTTGCTTTCTTAAACACCCCTGCTCTCAAGACTGTTCTGCTGAATTTAAGATGTGAAACAGTAACAGCAAAATCTTAGTCCTGACTTTTTGGAGAATGCTGCTTACATACGACTGTGTAGCTCAATTTCTGGGGAAAAATTATTTTAGTTTGAAATCTGTAAGTTAGGCTACACTTATATTTTTACTTTACATGAGTTACTCTGCTACTGCTTCAGAGTTAACTGCACAGCACATAAGCTGATAAAGTCTTACAAAATTAAGCAGCTGCTATCCAGCTCTACCATTACCATACCTTCAGCAATCTGAGAAAACTGAAGTACAACAAGGCAAGTATACTTTAAATAGTTTCTTCAACTGCCCAAAAGCTTGAATATTCCAAGGTTCAGCACAAAAGGTCTTAAAATGGGGTGGGGGGAAGAAGAAATCTTAAAGGCAGCTTCGTCTAAACTCAGAATAGTCTTTGTTCTATCACTTCCTTATTCTGGTACACTTAATGCAAGAGAAATACTTTATCCTGCAGTCTAATCTAAATTGAAGTAAAGCTGGTTTTCAATGTGATTTGCTTCACAAACACAAAACTTGCTCTTGAAAAGCGGCTGTGAGAAGGAGATCTGCTACATTACACATGGGGTGTTAGTGAGCTGCTCTGGCAATCTAACAGGCCCAGGCCTGTGCTGTTCCAGATCTCTTGGCCACAGCATAAATTTATCCAGCTCGTAATGGAGGATCTGCAAGCAGCTCCCACTTGGTACTATCTATTACATCGTCCTTATGAGGAAGTGCAGAAAGTTCTTCTGTGAACATCTTTCCTGGGTGACAACAGAAATGATGCAGAGACATGTTTTCTTGTAAGGAAACTATAATAGCTTGAATGATCAAAAAAAGGTAACCATACAGACAGGGTCTGCACGGTGTGCTGCAGAAGGACTGAAGGCTTGTTTGATAACACAGAACTCATGTTCCCAGGGATGTAAGTTTATCTATACTATTTTTATTTTGGTGTCATACCCAATAAAAAAGCATTTTAAATTATAGTATCCAGAGTTGGAGTACCTTTCTTATCAAGATCACCATGGAGTACCACCTCTTGTTGCAAAACACAAACTAAATGGTTTGTATTCTAGAAGCTAACTTCTGAAACTCTCATCAAGTAAAAATAGGGGCCCAAGAAAAGTGAAACAAAGAACAAGTCCCAAATAGCTGTCATGTGGCATCATACAGTCTAATCACATCTCATTAATTTTCAACACAGAGAGGTTAGTATTTAAAGTGAAGCAGTATCTTCTGCCAGCTTTTTCCCCCTTTTTGGCTGTTACATTTTCAATTAAACAAAAATTTTAGTATTAAATAAAAAGTATCAAAAAAGTATTAAATAAAGAGGGTTGTCTATTCCTACCACTTCCAAAGTATCTATATACTTCTCAGAGCCCGAAGAATTGTACTTTTAAGCATGGCATTAGACAGTTCATACTGAAGTACACAATGCAACAGAAAGTCAGTTCATGTTAAGTCTGAGGAAGAGAGAGCTACACAAGCAGCACAACAGACTTTTTAGATAAGTTTGAAGTCAAGCGCACATTCAAAGCGTGCATCAGTTATCTCCTCACAGGCAAACTTAAAAGTAAGTGAAACATTAATGGTAGTGGATTTGTGAACCAGGACTGTGAGAGCACTGAGATACTACATTATCCACAGCAGTGTACTCAAAACATCATCGCCCCAGAGTGGCTCATGGTATCACAAACCCAACAAACATACAATCACAAACTTCATATATTTAAAGAAACAAACAAGTCCAGTTATAAATACATTTTTTTTCTTTTCAAAAACATGGCACTCAGTTCACAGAAGTAAAAATAAAACCAAGCTTGCCAGAACAAGTAGGTGCATTTCTTTGATAAAGTAAATTGTTTTCTAAACAAGCCCAGTGTAAGAGATTGGATCTAGGTTACAGAAAATAACTTCCAGGGTGACTCCAGTCTATACCGGCTGAGACAAAGGTGGTAATTTCATCAAAACTACAAGTATTTCACAGAAAAGATGATGGGTCACAGGCCATACTGAACAAGCATAAGGTGGACTAGATTAAAATTAGATTTAACACTTACAAGAGTTGCAGCAATAGGAACAAGTAAAAAATGTTCAAGTGTGCAAACAACAGGATTTTTTGCTCTAACTTTTGAGTCACTTGTTGGAAACAAACAAAAAGCGCGGTAAAACCCTACCTGGACTATACTTTTATAGGAGCAATGTGCCAGCAATGATGTAGCCCTAAGGATAGCAAAGGCTGTCCCCCACTAATACCCACGAAAATACTTGTAGCTGTCAGGGACACCATCTCTGTGCAAATGTAATCTGGACACCTAAAGAGCATTATCCCACAAAATCAGAATCAGAACAGAGAGTAGCAATGCTCATAGCAATGGTGACTCTTAAGACTATAGGAAGTGGGCTTTCTATCATAAGAAAGAGGAACTGGAATCTACCTGCGGTAGTGAGGAGGGGACAGAACACCATGGGAACTGCATTTGCAGTCTCAGGACTGAAGTACGTAGTCCATCTGTGCTCAGCTCATGCTTGTTCAAACCAGTGTGTGAAGAGACAGTGCTCTCCAGAGATGACTACCGGCATGCCATGCTATCAAACATTCCAGCTCAAATGTGTCAGGGAAGATATATGGGAAATGGCACAGACTATGCTCTTAAATGATAACCAAAAGAACAGGCCCCCTTTGTTGCTCTCCCATCCCCCAGTTAGTTTTGAAAAATCAGTAGACCACCACTGAGGACAGAAATAGCACACTGATACTGCAAGCAGTTCCTATTTTCAAGTTCTAAAGAAATCTTAGAGCAAGTTTGGAGCATTAAGTATGAAATTCCTTAATTCTTCAACTATTTTTTCCTAAGCAAGGAAGATGACACTGAAAGTAATCTCAAAAGGTCTAGCCTGGGACTGGTATCTGTACTTACCTTTTAGAACTCTCTCAGAAACCACCCTACACAAGAGTATACCAAGTCCTTCATGCCAGCTAACAGAATCAGACACCTTCAAACTGCACAAAATGAGATTTTTCACATTCATTTATAATGCCTTTTTATTCTCATAGACCAAAGAACGCGGTTTTCTCATGCTAAGAAATATGAATACATAGCCATAAGACAATGGTATCAGAAGTATCCCTCCAGCATTCTAAAGGAAGCCTCAATGGTATCTATTTAATTCTGCATACCAAGATAAGGACTACAATAGAAAATTAATTTTCATCCCTTTAGTTTCCAGAAATCAGACAGATGCACACGATGTCCATTCATTGTGCTGCTGGGCTCAGGACATCGAAAGCAAAGCACAGGAAGATAACTTATTAACAAATTAAATGTTACAAGGTTTCTCCAGTAGCAGGTTCTTTAATTATAGTATAGTATATTATCTTCAGACTTCAAGAACAGTAAAAGCTTAAGAGAGTCAGCAGCATAAGAGTTATGATTTTTAAACAAGAGACCCTCTTTGAAAATCCAGGAATAGCTCATACATGCTCTTCTATTTTTAGTGTACTTCTCAATAAAGTCATAAATGACCACAGAACCTTGAAACAGCCAAAACAACTTCTGTAACCTTACTGGAAGCAAGTCTTAAATAAGAAAATATTCTTAGAAGGAAGAGCCCTGAAGTATGTCTGCACACCTGAACTAGCTCTGAATTAATTCTCAAGTACCACCAGGAGTGTTGCTGTCACAGCAGAACATGGAATGGACTACAAATCCTACTTAAGAAGTCAGGTAAGCATTTGGGTCAACTTTGTAGTCTACAAGACATCATGCTGCTATAACCAGGCTATCAACACACATCATTATATGGGAATATAATGCAACATGTAGCAATGCATTAACTAAAGCATGTACAAAACTGATTAAATACTTCTAGATAAAGGATCTATAAGGAGATAAATAGTATTGTATTTACACAAAGATAGGTGCCAGCAGTCTTCATACCATGGAAGTCCTGCTAGTTTTGTAGAGAACAGTTCTGAAATGCAATGTTTTTATATATTCAGAACCTCCATTCTACACTATTTTCCTACATTGCTTTCCAATGCAATAACCATGCCTACCATTACAGTAACTACAACCCAGTTAATAGGAATGTTTACCTCAGACAGCTGAAGAGCTCTATGGAAATAACTGTATACTTCAAATTCCTCAAGTATAAAATCATGGTAATGTTTCTCCTATTCTTCATAAAGTTTTTAAATGAGAAATGTTTTACAGTATTAACACTTCTTACTAGGTAGTCAGAAGACTATTCAGGATTGTACTAGAGTCTGAGAGCTAGAAACAAGCATGCTATGATTTTTTCCAGATACTACCTTTGCCTAACCTTAGAAATGTGAATCTGTAATTATACTCCTTATTCTAGCTGGAATAATTTTTATGTTTCTAAATTATGAACCGTTATGAACAGTAAATTAAAATAGAAACATTTGCCATAAAAAGAAAACCGTTGGATTTTTTCAATATTTATGGACTGCCAAGTCCAAACATTGTCCTATCAAGATAACAGATGTTGAGAGCAAACAGTAACATCAAATGAAGTCACAAATAAAAAATATATCTCGAATATATTCTGTGCCTGCAAGATAATTATTATCACTGACAAATATAGGTACAGGATTTAAGAATAGTCACAAAACAGTGCTTTGGTTTTAAGTTTTCTTGATGTTGCATAAGTTTCATAAAGAACTTTCCAGAAAGGAAGACTACTACTTCCACAGACCACAGAGATGAATTTAACTGCATCTAGGAAAATATAACTGTTGGTGTAACACTTCAGAAACACATCTGATTTCACTGTTAGTTCTGACGTTGAAAAGCAAATTCCGATTGGGCAATGGCTCCTATCTCATCAGAAGCTCATTCATCTTCTTTAACAGGAAAGAGTTATTTTTGAAAGCCAGCCTGATCAACTGAAACACTTCCTTCTAGATGTGTGGTCTTTGGATGTTTAATCCAAAATATAAATTTATAAATTTGCAATTTACATCTGATTCAAACTCATGCACTCTTCTTGTAAGCAAACTCCTCTGAGATCCATCTTACTATCTTTTTAAAGAATCTGCCCACCCCAAAGTAAAAAAAAACCCAACCCCGAAGAATCAAACAAAAAACAACATATGCCCTCACAATAAAATCCCAAAACAGAAACTTGTGCAACTCTGCAGCAAAAAAAGGGATAGTTTTTACTAATACTCAGCAGGATGCATACTGTCTGTGAAGTCACCTCTCTCTCTAAAGTATCTTCCCATTCACATTACTCTATATTACGTACTTATCAACTGAACAAAGCAACCAACATCTTTTCCTTTAATAAAATTAAGGGCAGATTTTACTGCACATACTCGTCAGTGCATGTACAAATTACATATCAATGCCTAAGCCCAATCCTACAGCTTAAGACCTGTGCATATACATGCAATCGTGAAAGCTAAACCTGGTTCAGCTTATCAGCAGCATCTCCTAGAACAATGCTAAGGTTCAGAACCATGTACATGTGATCAGACTTAAATGCTACAGTAAACCTGCAGTAATCCCACTTTCTTTCCTGAACAAACACAAAGGTTGCTTATCACCTTGTTCATGCTTTATACTTCCACCAAGCCCAAGTATGATGTGCAACACAGCCTCTGCTGTGCAATGTCTCCTTTTCGAGTAGGCTGGCTGAAAGAAGACCAAACAACCGGCAAGTTTTTCCAGATAGCAGTACTACAGGAAAAAAACACTTTTTGGTATGAAGCCAAGTTAAATAACTTCGAAAACAAGAGTCAATGTTTTATTGTCACCTGAATCAATTAAGAACTTTGAAGTAAAAGAACCTCCAGCCCCATATTTGTAAGAAACTGAATAACAGTTTGAAGGAAAGCAGACACTACTTTTAACAACTCTAGTTCAGTAAAGCATTTGAGTATTGATGTATCCTGTCTTACTTCAATTAAGTAATGTTTCGGTGCTTTTTTGACTTTGAGTCAGTGTCACTGTAGAGTTAGTATTTAAACAACATTAATGTTTGATAAAAAGCACTTACTTAGAAAACAGTTTTCCTGTACTGCACTTCACACTTCCACTGACATAGGTTGGAAGTGATAGTTTATCTTGTTAATAATTAAAACACAGTCTAGAAACAGTTTTTAGTTAGAAGTTGTCAAATGCCATCCCCTCTTCATATATTTTGGATTACACAACAAAGGCACAGTAAGATTTTGTGTACATTCATCTGGAAAAATTAAAGGATAGATACTAAAACATTAGAGTCTAAATTTGCATTTATTAAATTCCAGCTCAGTAAACCTCTTCATCTGCATGCAATGAACTTCAGCTCGCAGAAAATACCCGAATAAATATTTGATAACCTGAATTACTAAGAACACCAGTATTTTTCCCCAGAAAACTATGATAATAACATCTGGCAAATCAGGGGTTAAATTTACTGAGGTTTTAAGCGAGACCTTTAAAATCTAAGTCACTTTAATTAAGTATGAGTAAACTATGTGACCGTGGTTTTGTAGCTGCAGTGCCACAACACTGAAATTTTGTTTCCATATTAAACTAAAACCACAAATCAAATTGGTATCTCCCAAAGAAACAAAGTATCTATAACAATGGCTTAAGCCTACTAACAATTAGCAGCAAGGAAACCAGACTGCATTACTACCACAATCTTATTTGGTATCCTTTACTAGCATTTTTATTCTCATAATCAACTAAACTGTCAACTTCATGACAAGAAACTGCTTTCCAGTTTACAGTATCAGAATGTATTGAGAAGTCGAGCACTTTTGATGGAAATACACTGACATAGTTTAATTCAGGGCGTGTGGAGACACTGTTTTGAAACAGAATGGCACCAGTGAGAATTCGAGATACTCCATTATGTATTTTCTCCACAATTCCCTCTGATTGTTGAAATGGCCTGGAATCCTCCAGTGCATACACTGGACAAGGGTGTGCCATCTCTATAGCTCAAACGGCATCTGCAAAAGCTTTCTTCAAAGCTGCATCATCTGCCTTTCCAATGCACTGTGCTAGAAAGCACAGCCTTTTCATATCAGTAGCTTTAAACCAAACAACTGGGGAAACTCTTCGTAAGTATTCTGAATCTTTAGTTCAATATTGAATTATGACTGGATTTAAACTAGCTAGAAATTAACCCCAGAACTCACCTGTAGCGCACTAAGAACACTTGGGGAAAAGATTCAGCAAACACAAGCACAACTACAATAAACTGAAGCCTGTTTACCAAGTCTGGTAAAACTCCAATTGCAAAGTACATATAAGAAAGTTCATATAAAAATCAGTGTAATTATTAAAAACTTAAGATCATGAGATTTATAACATGTTTTCTGACATTAATGAGGCTGACTGTCCGCAAGGTAGCAGCAGGGTTAATAAATGCAGGCCACAGCCTGCCAGCTAGATTTGCTGGCTACCACAAAGCACAATTGCTAGTTTGTGATGCGTGGCTCTGAGCTCATGCCATACAGGACAAGAGCATTCATTAGACCAGGCATACCACAGCTTGTCACCAGTTAAGAAGAATAAAGCCTATTAGTTAATTATTAGCAAACTAATAATAATTTAACCAACATATAATAGACACCACTTAAACACTAAATTGACAGCCTATTTAAGTATCAGAATATTAATTCCACTTCACATTGCTCACCCATCTACATGGCTAACCATGATATCCAAAACAAGTATGTTCATGATGACAGCAGAGACTTCTAATTCATCTTTAGAAAGTTTAACTGCAAGAGCAACTGGCAGACAAACACTATTTGCAAGGCAACAGCTGTAAGGATGCCTACAGAAAAAGATAAATGCAGCCCAGAGGTTAGCACACAGAATACAAACAGCAGTATGAAACAGATAGGCAACAGCGACAAGTGCTGTTGCCTATCTGATTGTCCCTTAATCACATAAAATATCCATTTCTAATCCTAGCTGAAAAAAGCTTTATGGCTTTAGCAGTCAGTATTGTAAGCAGAAGTAGTGTTAACTAGTGCCACAGCTTCTTTTGCCACCCATAGCTCATCAAGCAGAGCAGGCACAAGAACAGCCACTAAAGGAACACAAGACTTCCCCCTCACCCCCCTCCTTCTAGAAATCCATTATAAAAACACTTCCTTGGCAGTGACACAGTGGTCTACAAAGTTCAATTTACAATACTGAAATATCAATGGATGTTTCTTTAGCGTTGTTGGTCTCTCTCCAAAATTTACTCAACATGCTTTCATCAACTTCAGCTGTATTGGTACCTTGCAAAAATAAATAATAAAAAAGCAATTTTCTTTCTCTCCCCATAAGAATCCTATTTTCCTGGAAAAGGGAAAAAAAAATTAAAGTCAGGCCAGCAACTCTCCTCTTAAGAAAGCAAGGGAACAAGCATGTTAATACTGCAAATTTCTAAAAGTTACATGAAACCTACTGAAATTGAAACTCAGTTACACTAATGTAAAGTTCAGTACAATATAAAAATATATGCTAATGTAAAACTCTGTAGTAAACATTTTGTTATCTATCTACAACAGAACATTTTAAATACTGGGGAAAACCCTTAAGAAAACTTCTAGCCTTATCTTAGCTACTGGTTCTCTGCTACGGTTTTTCTCTCCGCTCTCATTTCATGTCCCTTGTGCCACTTGGCACCACAGATAGTAAAAAGAAACAATACTCTTCTACTCCTCACACAGTCAGCTGAGTTAAAGAAAATACACACAATACATACTTAGGCAGTACATAATAAATTCTCTAAGCAATATACAACAAGATTCCAATACTTCAGACATACAAGCTCCTTTCTCACCTTGATCAGTTGCCCTCTCTGTGAGAAGGGTCAGAAGGAAGAATTCTGGGACACAAGGAAATAATTGATACCTTACCGTATCAGTTCAGCAGACAGATAAGGAAAGCTGGGGGTCAGAACGCGTAACTTGAACACTTTAAACTGCAAGTGACCACATAACTCCTAGTTTATTCTATCACCACCTCAAAGGTATTGCTTGAAATGACTACACTAGGTGCCAATTCATACATGCTTTACCTGACCAGCGTAATTACTTACAATCTTCATGTAAAATTAAGCTTTAGGGAAAGTCTGCTTTAATCACTGCTAAAGAACTGGTTAATTGCAGTATTCACCACAGACAAATTCTTAATTGAAGCTAGGAAGCTGCCACAGTTTCATCACAAAGCAGACCAACACAAAGTAAGCCTTACACCACTGAAACAACTCTGCTTGGATGCAAGTTAGAGCTACTGTGAAAGAAATCCCTCTCTGCAAGAACAGGGTCTTACTGGGGATGAGAAGAGCATCGGTGATACAGAAGAAAGGACAAGAACAGAAAAAAGGACACTGCTTCTTTCACATACGGTGCCACCAGGCCTCGAGTTTAAGACCTCTCTCACTTTGGCCAAGTTGGGCTGGGCACCACCTGCCATTTGCTCGAGGGCAGGTGCCACTGCCACACTCGGGGCCGAGGGCTGGCAGCTGCCGCCGAGCGTGGGGCAGAGGAAGCCAGCCCCAGGCGACCTGTAGCGCCCGGGGTCACTCGAGGACACGTGTAAATATCGGTTACGCAAATCAGACAACGGTTTTCTTCCGAGCCCCACCCGCACAGGGCCGGGGCGGCCCGCAGGCCCCGGGGCAGCCAGAGACTCGCTCCCGCGCCGGTCCCTGCCCCGCCCCAACCCTGTGGGGAGGCGGGCAGGTGAACGGTCCCGCTGCGGAGCGCCACCGACGGAAAGGGCGGCCGCCGCGCAGGCTCACCGGGCCGGCGGGCGGCCCCCTCCCCTCCCGTAGGCGGCGGAGCACCCCGGCCCCTCAGCGATGCGGGAGCGTTGAGGGGGGGGCGGCCTCCCGGTAGCGGTGAGCGCCAGCCACGCGCTGCCCTCAGGAAAGCCCCGCTCCGTCGCGCCCCCGCCCGGCATCTCCTCCTTCCTCCCGTCCCTCCCATGCCGAGGGAGCGGGGCACCTGTCAGCAGCGGCCGACCCCCCTCACTTACCTGACCCGACCCGACCTAGCCTGGCCGCGCCACGCCGCCTCCCCTCCCGCCTGGCCTGGCGTAACCAGCCCGCCCGCGCGCGCGCTCCGTCCGCGAGGGNCCCGGCTCCCTCCGCTCCCCTTCCCGCAGCGCTCACCTGCGGGGGCACCTGACGGGCCGCGGGCGGGGGCCGCTTCCCGGCACCGTGGCTGTGCCCGCGTTGGGGACCCCAGTTAGGCTGCGAGCCTCCCGGTGTCGGGATTTACACCAACTCCGCCGATGGAAAGAGGGAGGAGGTGAAGAAGCGCGAAAGCAATGACCGTCGTCGGTTAGAAGTCAAAACTGAAAGAAGGCGACCCTCACGAAGAGGAGATTTAATCCGGCAGAGGGAGTGCCGGAGGCCTCGGCTGGGGCCCCGGGCCCGAGGAAGGGGTGCGGGTGCCGGGGCGGCCTCGCGGTTACGGCGGGAACCCGCTCGCAGCGCTGCCGCACCCCGCCAGATGCGCTGCCGCGGTGCCTGTCCCGCAGCAGCGGCAGGATCGTTACTGGGGTCACGCACCTCCAGCGTCCGCCTCCCGTTCTGCAAGGGGTAGGCAAAAGCATTGCTGTACAGACAGACCCTTCCAGTGAAAACCAGGTAACAACATAAAAAGTTCACAAACACGCACAGTGGTTTAATACAAGTAGAATCTTAGATACCTTTGAGTTTCCTGCTTCAGTTCCTCTTTCTCCAGCGGACAACGCAGCTCCCCCTCCAAATGGCTGAAGGGGCTGATTCTGCTGGGTAAATGCAGGGAGGCCTGAAGGAAAATGTTGATTTTCATCTAGATATTTGCAACTAAATGTGACAAATGGGCTGTGTCTGCCTCCTTGTAGTCATACGAACGACTCAATCTATTCAAGTAACTTTCCTGCCATATCTTCAGTCTTAGCAACTCCATTGCAAGAATCTATTAAAAATTCTACTTAAAATATAATTACATGTGTGTATATTTACACTCACTCTGCCATAGTAGTGGTTATTGTTTCTCTCATTAACAGTTTTGCAGAAAAAGGTTTTGTTTTTTCCAAAATACTGCTTTTCTTCCATAAAACACCAAAATCCTTTTCTTCACAAGTGTCCAAACCCCTCTATTCAGCACACATTCAAATGCTAATATCAGTTTCAACTTAAAAGAGCCATTAAAATGTAACACTTGTGCAACAGTTTGGGCTTGTTTTGAAACACAAGCATTGCAGTGGATCCAAAAGTGAAACTAATTACAAGTAAAGCACAACTTTTAGTCCAAACACACAGAAACCTTAATGCAAATTTATATTGCTTTTTTTTTTTTTTTAATACTGCGTGTCTAACTAGTTTGCAGCTGTATTGGTGACCTAGCAAAAAATTTATTTCTTTTTAGGCTGATATTTTCCACTTAGGGTGATATACTTAGATAGTAATCTAACATCCAAGAACACACTATTGTCATCACCGAAATGATGTGACACAGAGATGACAATCACAGACATGACAATATCATGGCATTGTCTGCAAGTACTGCTCAGAGAGTGGTTGGTAAGGTTTAGTGACGAGCAGATAGCAGGCCACCGATCTTCCCAGGAGACTGATTCCCTTTTGTCTCATGACTTGCCACTTCCTTAGATGACAGTATCTCAATTTCCATCAAGACAAATCTCCTGCTCTATTAGGGCTTCCCCGAGGAATGATTTAATCCCTTTTACCTTATTGATGCTTTCTGTGAACAAAATAAAAGTACATCTCATTCTACAATCTTTCTTTCTACTAACTCAAAAATGAAACGTCTGTCTCCAGGATCTGCCACATTTTCTCTCTGTCAGCAATAGGATAGGAAGACAAATTAATGTTCAAATAAATTATATACCAAATTACTTTCTGCTAAATTGTAAACCCAAGTACTACCTGCACTAAAAATAAAATATTGAATTCATTCAGAACACTGAAGTTAATGGTCATAAGGTTCACAACTGCTTGAGCGAAACATTGCAACCCAACTTCCTAGGTTTGGTTCGTTCTTAAGTCTGCTACTGAGTAGCTCCTGGGAAAGCACAGGGAGGCACTCAACTCATCAATCACACCCTACAAATCTCCAAGTGATAATATCTGAGCAAAGGGAATATTTTGTAAACTGTCTACTCAAAACCAATGCTAGCTTTAGCTGTGCAGCTCCTGACTGTATACCTAAGAAATCAAGCTGTTCTTTGGGGTTATCTTAGTGCAATATATCCTTATTTTAGGATATATTTCTTCCGGTCTTTTTCAAGCAACATTGTCTATAAAAAGTTCAGGCTCTAATACTTGTTCTAATTGTTTGTCACAGCCAGTTATAAGATACTGAAAAACAACAGCTTGAGAATCCAGAGGAAGTTGAGTTTCATTTCATTGATCATGCTACCCCCCTTATCTTTTCTAACTTGATATTTAAATGCTATGAAACCAGCTTTCAATCTCAAAAGAAGCAACAGTTTCAAATATTATGCTCAGTGTGACTAACGGGTGTCCTGAGCATCTACTTCAATCCCTTCACTGGTATGATTTGGGAAATCTCATGTATAAGAAAGTGAAAGCAATATGGCAGAGTCCTTTGTTCTTTAAGTAAAGGATCCTACAACAACAACTGCCTTGTGATCACAAAGTGCGTTTTTGACCGTCTGTTTCTCAAGATCCCACCTCTTGATATGAAAGTCCACAGCGTCACAGTTGAGGCATGAACCAGCAGATCACAGTCCTTTAACCTCTAAAATGCCATACTAGCATTTATTCTTCTAAAGGGAATAAAATACCTGTAAGCTTCATAGCACATAATTTCATTCCCTCGCACATCCTTATTGTTATCGCACTTGCTCTTTCTGGCATTTGCTAAAGCTTCTTTGTCTCCTTCTTAGAATTTATAAATCACATGTTGCAGAGGTTCCCGATAATTTATTTCCTGGTACAATACTTTGGCTTGCAGCTAACAAGGTTCTCACTCAAGAATATTTTAGAACAACATCTCCCTCTGCTGGATCTGTGGGCAGTCACAGCGCTGCCTGCACAGCAGGCACCTGCCCAAAACCTCTGCTCCTTCCAGACAGCTTTGGACTGTAAGATACTAGCAAAGACCTTCTTAATTTATCAAATCAATACGATAATCATAAAAGTCCATAAATGTACAAGAATATCAAGTTTCTGCTCAAGACAGAAGCATCTCAAAGTTGTAGATATTGCTAAAATTTTGAGTCTTAGAGTCTGCCATTTCATATTCACTCCAAAACCCTGACACATGAGCTCTAGAGCTGCATTACAGCAGGTCAGAGGAGGAGCTGCATCCCTGACTTGATGTACTTCAGCATCATGATCACAGGGTATCCTAAGAACAACACTATACACAGGCCATCCTGCAAAGCACAGGACATTTGAGAAGACAGTGTGTTCTTTATCTGTTCTGTGTTGCTTCCTATTCTGTGTCTACCTGTGAGGAAGTGACTGCAGACAAAGTGTTGGTAGTATGTTAATATGGGGGGTGGGGGTTGTTTGCCCATTACACTGCAGGCAGCCTAAACTCAGAAATGTTCAGTATACAGGGTTGCTAGCAGGAACCTCACTTTGCAGCAATATACATCTATTGTCTGCAAAGGTCTTTACATGGCCTGTGCTGATTTTAATTGACAACTTCTAAGTGTCAACTGAAGCTTCATGCCAGATAAAATTAAGTAATTATTTGAGACCACATTTTACCCAGACCAACAGATATTTCTTTGTAGACTGAGTACATAGGGCACCATAGAAAAAAAGATTTAAGTGTTTTAAGAGAGAGAAACACTGGCTGCACATTTTGTGACTAATGGAAAACAAGAAGAGAACCAAGGTGAATTTTAACTGAATGCTACACTTCCTGCCTTTTACATGGGGTTTTGATGGAAATTACCACATTCAGATACAGCTGTCTTGTGTTCAGGTCACAGAGTTGTCAGAATACTGTCCACAACTGACGGAGTGGGAATGTTACGAGGAAGGAGAGAGAGAATTGTAGAGAAAAGGAGTAAGATTGTGCTTCATTCTTGTCTCAGAAGGACAGGAACTAGTCCCAGTGCAGTACTGCATGTGCTCCTAACTCACTTGTATGAACAAAACTGAAAACCATAATTAAACATTCTGCTGAACAAAGATTCCATTCACATAATCCACTGAATGAAGGCTTTTGGTGGACTTCAAAACACAGGAAGATGACGTATAAACTAAAGATGTGAGAAGGGGGGTGGAAAATACAGTTATAATCCTAAAACAATATTCTCAGTCAGATAATTTACTTTGAAAAGGGAGACAGAGATGTTCCACAGAAAAACTGTCAAGAGTTTGGATCAAAGTGATACTCAATGTTAAAAGGTAGAACAGGCAACAGTGCTGAAAGTTATACTGAAGTTAACTGGAATAAACCTTCATTAGAAGACAGGAAACAGGTGATTACACAGTAGGTGGTTCCTGATTTGTGTTTAGAACACAGCCTGTGCTGAGCACACTGAAGGTCTACTGAGAAATGATCATAAAATAAATATTTCTCATGAAAAAAATGCATTTTCAAAGAGTTTGGAGAGGAAATAAAATGTTTGAATAAAGAAACCAGAATGTCAGGATCAAGGAGACATCCTGAGTAACAGCAAAAGGGAGAGAAACTATATATATTTATACAATATATATTAAAAATATATATTATACATATTTATATAATATATAAAACATAAGGTGGCATAAGCAATGATTTTCTAAGCAGGATGTTTTCCAGTCATTGCCAGTTTTTTAAATGCTGAAGAATAAGGATTACTCTCTGCTTCTTTTAGATGGCATTGCATTCTTGCCTCCTGGTGATCCTTGCACCTTATTGACTAATTGTGAAGTCTTTGCCTAAGACTTGCCAAGAAAACTTCTAACGTGGTCTCCAGTAGACAAAGCAACTAAAAATGTGTATTTGTCTCCCAAGTGCTTCAACACAGAAGAAATGTTTGTTGCCCTACAGGCATTAAGAGCTCACACATGACACAACACTGCATTACTAATAACTGATGTATGCCTGCTAGAATGCCAGTAGCTTCAGGATTCCAATACGATTCACTCCTGTTGTTTACAAATGCCTTTACTCCACTGTACAGTTCTAGTATTGCAACTACAAGTCATAAAAATGCAATTAAGAATTTAGCATTTGAAACTCTAAACCACGTAATTTTCTGCAGAAAATACAGAAAATACATTTCAGTGTACTCTTATACAAATCCTGGTTTCTCATAAGTGACCTAGGTGATTCTTTCATTTATTCTCTTATTTTTTACACTTCACTCACTTTGCACAGCAAGAGTTTTACACCTCATAAATATTTCAAGAATGCCAGCTTCTTTATGCTCAGCACTTTTACAAAGTCTTGCATTTCTAGTCAATTCAGCACTTGTCTGGAGACAACTTTGTGCTTGCAGTGGAGGTTAACATACAAGGAATCACAAGTCCTCCCATAGGAAACTACTTTCTGTGTTGTTTTATATAATCACTGTTTCTTTACTTGTCAGGCCACAGACATGCAGTCCCGATTTCAACTGAAACAGCTCAAGAGGGTCATCCCCTTCATATAACCTCCTGCTGCTGGGTATGGTCCCCAGCTAATTTTTCACCAGAACCTGCTGCTCCCTTGAACTGCACTCTGGTTTATGTGTGGTGTTGCTCCCAAGTTTGGTGCTATTAAAATTAACCTGATCAGATTAAACACTTTTGGTTACAGTGTTCCCTTAATCCGCATCATTTTGAAAGACCCAATTTATAGGTCCCATTTAATTTTGCTTATAATAAAGCAGGACCTGCACCTTGCAGTCATGGATGCTCAGCAAGTTGTTAGATCAAAAGACCAAAGGTAATTTATTTGTCTTTAGGCACACTTTCATTCTGGATTTTTTTTTTAACTTATTCTCTTCGGTCTTCCTTCCTAATGTGTAGTTTGAAGTTGGCTAGTTTGAGCTTGGCTAGTGATTTATCTGAAAAAATTATTCCCTATATCTCTCCAGAAAGTGAAAACATTGGTTCTGTACTATTTGTAGGTTCTGTCAGAAAAAAAAAATAAATCACAGAATCACTTTCTGGTAGCTTGAGGAATCCATAATAAAACATGCAGCTACATCTTAAGCAGAAATTTGCCTTCTGTTTTCTAGAGAGCATGTGAAAAAATAAGACAAAAAGGTCTGCTACACCAAAGTATTTCTACCCAAATTTAAATACAAAGCATGCACCTCTTGAATCTGTTAGACAATGCTTCCATTATTATATCAATTTTCATTATTAATGGCTTGATTCCACAGGGAGCAAAAGGCCAAATTTGTCCACAAACTGTCACAAAATAAAAATATAGAATTTCATAAAGAAGTCTAAGATACAGAGACATAACTTAAAATCAACCTTGGCAGTATGAACAATATCCAAGTAAACAAATATTAATTTCTTTATGGACATCACTTCACTCTGCAGATGCATTCAAGCTTTTTTTGAGATATACAAAATGCATGAGGTCACTAAAAACTGGAGTGCTGTCAGCACCTGCTAAGATTAGATCTTTAGAGGCAATAAAGCCAGTATAAACTGAACTCCAGCATCACACTAATTGGCTCTGATAGTTTTTAAAAATAGTGCCAAGCATACACAGTAGCTAATATCTGATAACTAAATTGTTACAGTGCAGCCTACCAGGCAAAGAAAAGAAAAAGTCATCGTTTTTGAATGAGAATCAAAGTAAATAGTAAATGTGTACAGCATAGCCCAATATGAGGAGTTCCTTGGCAAATATTTGGGAAGTTTAATCATTAAAAAATGTAGTTAGACACAAGTCATACAGCTCATCCCAAATGACTGAAAAGTCTTATGCATTTGTTTAATACTGCATACAGTGAGTAATATAGGAAATTCTCACTGAAGTATTTCCAGTTTCCTACACTTCTCTGACGCAATGCAGTGTTAGTCACATAGTGTGGGAGCAGTCAGATAGCCACATCCTTTTCCCCAAACCAAATGCTGGCTGGACTCAGCCTTTACGATTAAAGTTATGTTTGCCAGATATTTGAGCTGTATTTCTTCATCTGTATCATCATATATTGTATTTAAATGACACATTAATTTCTCAGAACATCTCTTTAGTAGATATTTGCAAGTTATGAGTTTCATACTATTTTTCATGAGCAGGGCTTACAACCACAACATGGCAAACTGTGAAGTGGCAGCATGACAATGGGCAGGGGATAAGGATCATACCTCTCACCCAACGGACTCCAAATTATCTACGGCTAGGAGGTTTATGGGTGCACAGGCATGAATACAGGACTGGACACTGAACTGCTGCAGAAATTGGATGTCTTCCTGTGCTTTTGCTTGAAGAGCAGGACTACTAGCACAGCATGGTTGTGCAGTTCTGAGGAAAAAAAAAAAGAATAGCAAATGACACTAAAAGGAGGAATAGTGAGCAAAGAGATTCTCTCATCTGCTGTCCAGTTGCTTTTATGATCAGAGAAACAAGCTTTTGTCCATCTCTTGTTAGTCAACCTGACTGTGTCAAAGACTTATATGTCCCATCATTTCGTATTTTCTCCTCTTGTCAAAAAAATCCTCAGGGATACAAAATCATATAAAAAAGAAATTACAACATATATGTGCCTTTTTTAACTGCCACATGTAAGGGTTTTATTTTTATGACTTGCATAATACCACTTTGGAAAGTACCAGCTCTGTCCCAAGGGAAAGATGATCTAAATTTTATGCTTTTCATTTCTACTTTGATTTGACAGGGGTACAGGTTCATTACAGTCTCATCTACTGCAGCTAGCGTAGAGAACTCTAATGGACAAAACAGAAATGAAGTCAGATGACTTTCTATGGACTGTTAATGGTTGGTGCACCCAAGTTCTGCCAAATATTTTTCATCTCTTCAGTTGACATGCCTCACACTAATCTGTTTTGAAGTGTAGAGATTCCTGATTATTATTCCTACTTCACAAGTAAAATGGAACTGGCTCACATGAAAAGAAATTAGCCTAAAAGTGCATTAATTCTTACTTCTAATGAATGAGAATGTGTTAAGCAGTTAGACCAGCTATGCAAGAATTTCATTAAAAATTAAGGATGTGTTACTGTGCACTTAAAAAATGAGTGAGGTGCTCTTAAACTGAAAGCCAGTGTGAGACACTTGGAGTGCTTAAAAAAACCCGGAAAATCTAATGAGGGTGCTAGGAAAATGACTTGATTATTGAAATAAATATTACTTCTAAGTATGAAAAGTAAACTTGAAAAAGCAAATGCCTCACCATACCTAAATTTATTACTTTAGCTGAGTCCTGGGATTCAGAACCGATTTGATTTTATGAAAACTGTTGAATGCTGAATCAAAAGACTTCACTTAATATATTTAATAATTTAATCTGTGTTTAACCAGATGTCAGCATTCCTATTTTCCCTGCTGTGGCAGAACTTGGAAAATCCTTTTAAGTTAGCAATCTTTGGAACAAAAGTTTGGGCCCTTCACTATACTGAGTGTAGTAAGTCCAAACTGTTCAGTTGGTTTTTCTAACACTGCTGAGGCAGGCCTCCTTGAAGACCTTCTGACTGACAGACAAAGTGAGACTCTCCTCCTTAAACATAAAGTACCTTAAGTCAAAGAAATTAAATTGTCACTTTTAGAGGAGAACTAAAAAAAAAAAAAGGTAGCGGTCAACTAGAATTTTCATAGTGCTTCATTATTACAGTGGACTTGGATTGTTGCATAAGTTGGACTTCTTACATATTTTTCCTATTACTTCATGTGAAATTCAGACTAAAACTGTTACATCAGATGTTATAGAATTGTAGCTAAAAGACCGGACAATATTGCCTTTGCTGTGTTAGTTAAACCGCAGTGGATCCTGCTAAGTCTTGTGCTCAAAGATTCGGTTTTAGCAACAGAATTATATAATTAGGTGTCTTACAAGACATGAAATGTCAGAGCCAATTGAGGCAGACAAGACCATCTATATACTTCACTATCTCAGATGAACTGGCAAAAACTGAGCATCACTTAACAGAGTAACGACTCGAACAGTGCTTGTTTCATCAGCCAAGGATGAATCAGCAGTATCTTAACAACATCCATGTTGCGGACCTAGACTAGTGGTCCCGTGCGGAAGTCCCAAAAATATAACACCACATGGACTTCCGCACGATGTCTGCTTTGTACACGATATTCTGTGAAAAATATGGGTATCAATGTGACGAACGGATAGCGGAAGGCTAGTTTCTTACTTTTTTTTACCTTTCTGATCCGCCGTGTGACATGGCAAGGTTTGAGATCTGCTGCCCTCCGGTGGATGCTTGGAGAAGTCCTCTCTGGCAGCAGGAGCACTGCATTTGAGATCACGAGAATTCTCTGAAAGCATGACTGAAAAAAAAGGAATAAAGTTCTTTCTGCGTCTTATTTAGGATGAAAAATGATAGGTGGGATTTATCTTAATTGTGCTATTTTCTTCCTGTTTTGTCAGAATATTTCTACATCCAAGTAAAGGTGTTTGAGCTCGTTTCATGACACTGGTTCTCTTCAATTCGCTTTCACTCTTTAAATTTTTATGAATAATTATTACATATGTAACACAACTGTCCAGCTTTCAGCTGAGATAGCTAATGTTCTTTCTAGTAGACAGTGCTGTGTTACATTTAGCATGGGAATTATGTTGATAGCACAATGTTGTTTCTAGTTGTTGACGAGCAGTCAAGGACTTTTCCAGTTTCTCATACCAGCCTGTCAGTGAGGAGGCAGAAGGTGCCTAAGAAGCTGGGAGGGGACATGGCCAGAACAACTGACCTAAACTGGCAAAAGGGATATTCCATACTGCATGATGTCATTCTCTGAATATAATTGGGGGGTGGGCTGAGAGGAGATTCGGCACAAGAACTGGCTGAGTATCAGTTTTGGGGGTGAGAATTGTGCTGCGTATCTCTTGTTTTGTATATTCTTTTATCATTAGTTTCTTCCTTTCCTATCCTGTGAAACTGTCCTTCTCTCAACCCACAAGTTTAACCTTTTTTTTTTCTGATTCTCTCCCCCACCCCAGTGGCAGGGGTGGTGTGAAGGGCTGTGTGTTTGCTTAGCTGATTGCCAAATTAAACTGTAACACATACAGTAATGAACTCCAAGGAACAGTACTGCATTTGATAATATCTGCACTCTGCCTGCTAATCCATGTCTTTGTGATTATTATCAAGACACTAGACCTCTAACATCAACATTTTAACAAAGCAACAAAAAAAAGACTTGCTATGGAAAGTGTTTTCTTATTGCCTTGTACAGTTATTTAAAATATGTATCTGTATTACTGGACATTTTAGAACAAGAAATGCATTTGACACATAATGTCATTGCAGGCCCCTGTAAAAATCTGATATGTGAGGTCTTATCAGCTCCACAGTGGTTTGAGTTACCAGATGTTAAGATCACAATGTTATTCATCATACAAAATCAATTGGGAGTTGTACAACCTTTCTCTTTCTTAAAGTTCTATACAGTGATATTGATATTAAAGGACACTGGTTTCTATGGTTGGACTCAATGATCTTCAAGGTCTTTTCCAACATAGTTTTTCTGTGATTCTGTGAAAATTTATAGAACCAGCAAAAATAGTTTACAAAGACACTGCAAATATATACTTTTTTCCTAACTCACCAACCAAATGTAGTCATGATGATATGTTGATTACAGGGAACTTCTTAAGTCTCTGGCCAGGTTGTGAATGAAACCTCAGAAACGCACATCCTGTGTCCGTGGAATGCCTTAAGAAATCTAGAAAACCCCTTGTTTCCTGATAAGGGGTTAATTTAGGTATGATTGTTAAAGATTTTGACACTTCATTCCTTCCAGAAAGTCAGACCTAGGTAACCAGTTAGCCCAGCTGACACCGAACACCAATTTCTGTGTTGCTCTGGAAATGCTACCTATATGTGTGTGTAGCTCTGTAAAAAGAAATACGAAGAGATCAGAAAAATTAGATTTCAGGTTCTGACAAAAAGTCCACCAGAACTTTGAAATCATAAGATTTCATTGGTCAGACGTTTCTAAAACATTCAGCCATGCTGCTGTGCCTTACTTTGTGAGCAGGCCATGCCAGGTGACCTGGCAGCAGCCTTTCTCCCCATGGCGTATCATGGAGACCTTTGGGCAGCGCCGCCTCAGCAGCCTGCCTCGGTACAATGACTAACGGGTCACCTCACCCCTCAGGAGCGAGGACTGACGGGCCGTGGCAGGGCGCGCTGCCTTCCCGCTGCACGTTCCGGGCCATCGTTCCTCACCCCTCCCGTGGCTCTGGGGCACCTGTGGGAAACCCACCACAGACATCCCGCTCTCGCCCGCCCTCCCGCTCTAGATGCGGAGCCGGACTTCACCTATCTTGGGCGCACAGCTTTGTGCCCCTGTCGATGGCTCACGGCTCGGTCGGTGCCCTATCCTGGGCGGGCGATGAGGGCTTGGCCCTCCCTGCCCCTGCGCCCGCCATTTCCCTCAGGGCTTTCCCGCCCCTTCCCTAGAGGTACCGCGAAGGGAGCATCCATGGGTGGCGGGTAAACAGGTGCCCATAAGCCCACTAGAGCGGCGGCGAGGCAGCGGGCACTTAGCTCCGCCTCAGGGGCTCCGCGCCTCCCTTTGGGGCGCGGCGCTGCGCGGCGGCCGGTGGAGGCGGTGTCGGGGCGGTGAGTTGTGGTGGTGCGGGACTGGGGTGGTGGTTGCGCTCTCAGGGCCTCGCTCCGCCGATGGGCCTGCGGGGGAAGCGGCCTCGGGGCGGGCTAGGCCTCGCTGGCAGTCATCTGGAGCTGGAGGTGGTCGCGGTTCTTGGCCCTCAAGAGCGGCCGAGAACTAGTGCCTCAGGCCCGGGGAGTGCGGAGTAGTAGCGGGCAGTGGCGGCCCGCGGCCGGCCGGCTCCTTCCCCTCAGCTGAACGCGGGGCTGAGGGCGGGGGTTTCCTAAGCGTCTGGTAGTTTCTGGCCTTGCAGACTTTGTGCTGCAGACACGGGGTGCTTCAAGGTGAAAGTAAGTGTGGGTGGAGGGCATCAGTGAAAACATAAGTCAAACGTAAGGCAAAGCTGTTATTGGGGGGAGGGGGGAAAGTAAACCCCCGGCAACCTAATTAATCTCTTTTCTTGTTCTATATTGTAAAAAATATTTTTTATGAAAGAAGAAATGGCAAAACCTTGGCTGTTACAAGAGATCTTTCACATACAGCAGTTTTAGGTTCAGTGCCCTCAGTAAGAATACCCAACTTCCCTCAGTCCAGCAGTTTTAGCAGCATATCTTGATGTGCCATTTATTTCTTTTAGATGATAGGGGAAAAAAAAAAAAAGTTTTGGCAAGACCTCAGTAAGATTGCACCTTTTTTTTTTCCTCTAAAGCTTTCATCACACTTATGAACAGTCTTTCAAAGTTTGAGCTGTAACAGTTTCCGGGTTTGCATATCCAATGAATATTAAAACCAACACAAATATAAAAGGGATTATATTATTCTGGTGGCTGATAGGCTTGCAGAGTTTCTAGTAACACGCTTTTTGGTGAGACTGCACAGTAAAACAAGACTACTTTTTGCATGGGAAAAAATGCAGCAGCTTAAGGGGGCTGACCCTTTCAAGTCTTTCAAGCTCAAAGGCAGTGTTTTTAGAGAGTTGGTGTAACTGAAGCTCAAGAATGAAGGGGCACCAGCATTTGGCTTTTAGTTTCAAATTAAAAGAAAAAAATGAATTACAAGTGTAATTTTTTGTAAGATGCCCCAGAGGTACAGCATCATCCAAGGTCAGAGTGCTCTAAGACCAGGGGGCTGGGCAGCTGTTGTTAAGGGAGCAGAAGAGCCTGCAACTCTGAGATTGTATCTGGAGTGATTAAAGATCATAGCATGAGGTAAATGATTGCTACTTCACAGATGTATTTATAAAGTTCCCATGATGAAGTTTAACTATATCTTCCAGTCTAGTTTAAATCACCAAATCTGTGATTGAACCAGATTAGCAACCAGAAAGTGTTTTCCTCTCAGCCCCACTAAAAACATGTACTGTGTTTGCCTTTCTGGTAGCCTTCCTTGCTTCTCATTCCTGTAAAAACATAGGAAGCTGCAGGAGTAGTCATCTGTTATCTTTGTTTCCCTAACATATTCTTCACGTTTTCCGAATGAGTCTGCAAGCCTGAATTCCAGGACTGACTATGAGTTAAAGCATGAATGCTTCAGAACACCAAAAATTAGAATGGAGTGAGAAATACACTAATTTCTTTTGGCCAAAAATCCGGTGTCTTGCTCCAAGATTGAAAAAGAAACATTAATAAGGCTAAGAAAGAAAAAATCAATACCTTTGTATTCCCCAAGAGACACCAGTGCATTTTTTGTGTTTGAAGAATGTTACTAAGTCTTAAGTGACTTGAAACAGGGTTTGCAGTACCTCTGTAGATGCCTAGCACTGTGTAACTTTTCTGATCTGGAAAAGACTATATTTTACTTACTTAGAACATTATAAACCATCTTACTGATGTCTTGCACATCAGTGATGGGATTGAGTGCACTCTCAGCAGCTTTGCTGATGACACCAAGCTGAGTGTTGCAGTTGACATCATAGAAGGGAAGGAAATGATCCAGAGGGATCTGGACAGACTTGAAGGGTGGGCCCAGGTGACCCTAATGAGGTTTAACACTACAAAGGTCTTGCACTTGGTCTGGAGGAATCCCAGACATATATACAGGCTGGGAGAAGAGCTCCTTGAGAGTAGCCCTGCTGAGAAAGACCTGGGAGTCTTGGTGGATGAGAAACTTAACATGAGCCAGCAGTGTGCTCTTGCAGCTTGGAAGGCCAATGGTATCCTGGGCTCCATCAGAAGAGGGGTGGCCAGCAGGGACAGGAGGTGATTGTCCCTCTCTGCCCTTGTGAGGCCCCATCTGGATGGAGTTCTGTGTCCAGATCTGGGGCCCCCAATTCAAGAAAGATGCAGAGCTGTTGGAGAGATTCCGAGGAGGGTTGTGAAGATGGTTGGTAGCACCTCCCCTATGAGGACAGGCTGATGGAGCTGGGCCTGTTCAGCCTGGAGTATAGCAAGCTGCAGTGGGATCCCATTGCAGCCTTCCAGTACTTAAAGGGAGTGTATAGACAATAGAGGAATTGGATTTTTACAAGGGTAGTTAGTGGTAGGACAAGGGGGGATGGATTTAAGCTAAAGGAGGGAAAGTTTAGATTGGATATCAGGGAGAAGCTCTTTCCATACAGAGTGGTGAGGTGCTGGAACAGGNATTCCGAGGAGGGTTGTGAAGATGGTTGGTAGCACCTCCCCTATGAGGACAGGCTGATGGAGCTGGGCCTGTTCAGCCTGGAGTATAGCAAGCTGCAGCGGGATCCCATTGCAGCCTTCCAGTACTTAAAGGGAGTGTATAGACAATAGAGGAATTGGATTTTTACAAGGGGAGTTAGTGGTAGGACAAGGGGGGATGGATTTAAGCTAAAGGAGGGAAAGTTTAGATTGGATATCAGGGAGAAGCTCTTTCCATACAGAGTGGTGAGGTGCTGGAACAGGTTGCCCAGAGATGTGGTGGTTACCCCATCCCTGGAGGTGTTCAGGGCCAGGTTGGATGGGGCCATTGGCAACCTTGTCTAGATCCAGGCCTGGAGGTTGGTGGCCCTGCCTGTGGCAAGGAGGTTTTGAAACTTGATGATCCTTGGGGTCCCTTCCAACACAGACCAGTATGTGAGTCTGTGATACCTGGCCATTGCCGAAACAGATACAGAGGTAAAAAGTAAGTGTGCACTCATCCTAAAAGTAACAGTAAATCATTATCTTGGGATTGTGATATGTATTAACAATTCATGTACAATTATAGTGGGAACATGTGTGTTTGGGGAAAAAAAAAGTGCTTTGTTTATTAATCACTGTAGGAGAATATCTGGTTATATTAAGGAGGCCTTTGCCTTCACTTCCTAGAATAGCTTGAATGAAAGTATTCAGGGTTGCAGAACAGAGAAGAGGTATTTTTAGAAAGAAAAAAAAATCAAAAAGTATTTTATGGGAGGCTTTCTCATTTAGTGTTCAGAAATCTTGTCTCTGAGTACTCTTGAGTCTGAACAAAGGCTGTTCAGCATTTCCTGTAAGAGTGTCAGAAAGACTGAAATGTAGCAGGACAAATGTTCTGTGCTAGTGCTTTGACTTTCTTTACTGAGACTGTTCAGCAGAGTATTGTTTCTGTTATGCTCTGCATTGCTTCACAACTTCTACATTTCTGTGGTGTTAAAGATGGATATATATATATATTTTTTTACTTCAGGTGTTTCAGGTACTTGCAGAGATTGACCACGCCACAGTAATACAGGTCTACTGCTCCTCATGCTATGTTATGTGATTGCTTGGTGTCAATGTTTGGCCAGATACCACACTGCCTTTCAGTGCAGCATGGCATTAATGCTAGAAATATTAGCTGTAGCTATTAATAATTTCTGTTACAAAAAAATGTAAGTTAGTTTTGCATGTTTTTATTTAATTTTGCTACTCCTGAATACAAAATGAAACAGGCAGAGACATGCATGTTTATCCCTCTGTGCTAACTACTGCAAGTGTTTGCAGTGTGCTGCAAGAGTAATCCTGTCTCTGGGCTGACCCTGGGAGAATAGGGCTGCTGTTAGAGTCACATTTTGAGACAGTATCAGTATGTTAGCTTATGTAAGTTGTTTTTGTAAACATACACAAGGATACAAATAGGGGCCTTAATCTTTTTATTTAATGTAGTTATTATAAAAGATTGTGTCAAATATAGTAAGTGCTGTAATTAAAAGCAACTTAAAATGTATTTTTAGGTCTTTTTAAACAGGTATTTCTTTTGTGTCTTTCAGAGTATCTGCTGAGTAGTGTCGAAGATTTGATTCCTGTTTATTTTTACTAGTACTCAGACTAGCAGAGTTGAGGAAATTGACTGTCTTTCTTCTTGTAAAGGAAGTGTCAATAAATTGTATATTGCATATACTACATGGATATGACTGAGGGTCTAATTGAGATAGCTATAACTCACTACTGTGTGAGACCCTAATTTCAGAATTGAGCCTGAGTTTGTAGCACTGCAATAAGAAAGGCAACATCAACATACTTTTAAAACTTAACTCATTCGATGAGTCATTCTTAAAAGAGAGCATTACTTGACCTTTTCTGTTAGTTTACATTGAAAGTGTAAAGAACACTTTCTTGTTGTATTAAATCCATTCTTCTTAATGCAAAAAATAATGGTTTACTTTGATATTGAATTACCTTCTCTACTTCTGTCTTCAAGACAGAACATTGTATTAACAGGCAATGGCCTTCCTTTGTTTCTAGTACAAATAGTATATTTTTTTCTTCTGTTTTGTTTTTTCCCCCTTTACTGGTAGTAAAATCTGGGGGAAACATTCTTTAACGAGTAAACTGGGATAAACAGAGTTAATAATTACACTGCTGCAGCTACTGTATTTCTGACACAGGTCTATGGTTTACATGTTTTTCTCTTACACATATTTTGACAATGTCATACCATGTATATTTAAAAATACATTCTGGAAGTAGTTGAGAGAAATGCCAGCTTGTACTTCTTTTTTTATAGTTATTGATTAACAGGGCACATTTTCTCTATGAGTGAATGATTTGTTACTCTGCACAGAACATTCTTTGTAGCTGTATTCTGCCGTGGTAGGTATTCAGTGTTTGCCAGGTCACTGTGGCAAAACTTAGTGTGGTTAAATAAAATGTGTACACCCACTTCTTCAGTCTGTTTCTTAATTGTCTGTTTCAGAATACCTGGTTTGAAACACTTGAAAGTGAAGACCAGTTTTAAAGCTGTTTGAATTTTAAAAAATGTGGCTCATTTTCTTTTCTATCTAAATTGTAATAGCAATTTTTATTACACAAACACATTTTCACAACAATTCTAACAGAGACTTTGAATCTTGAATTGTATTTCGTCTAAATTGTCATTCAGGGAAAAGAAGGTGCTGTCAAGTAGACGAAACTTTCCTTCTAGATGACATTCAGAAACATTTTGCAGCCCTGTCGGTTAAAAAGTTTCAACCTCTATGCTTACAAAAGTGATAAAGTAATAATTTACTAAAACTTATTTCAGTGAAACAAAATCACTGAAGAGAAGAGTACGGGACCTTATCTTTTAAAACTGCTCAGTGGTGTGTAGAAACTCATTCCTGGAATCTCTAAGTTTTTTTCAGGTCACTTATTTATTATGCAGGCATGCTTTTTGCTTCACGAAGCTTCTGTTGCCTTAGCATTAGAACGTACCAACTGCAAACAAATTTGCTTTCCAGATCCATCAAACTTTCAGCCTCTGCAGTAAGTATTCTTTCAGCCTCATAAAACTATTCCACGCGATACTTTACAGATGCACTAATTTTACTGTTGCCAATATATATAATACGCGGGTATCTTTCTTGTTACATTGATCCAAACGTTTCTTATAAAGATCAAAATGAGGCATTTAAATCAAATATTTAGCTGCACTAGTGTAATAGAATTTGGTGATTATTGCTTTGTGTATCCTTTTCAGTCTTCCAAATCACATGTAGCACGTAACAGGTCAGAAGGGTTCCCTGGCTGTTAGGGCACTAGAGCTTGAGATACAGGAGACAAGTTCAGTCCCTGCTTTATCACAGACTTCTGCTAAGTCGGTTACCTTCTTTGTATCTTACTTTTCCTTTAATGAAATGAGAGTAGTGGTCCTTCTTGATGCTGTAATAACAAGGGGTATATAAATAAATACCTCAAACTTAATTTTATACAGAATCTTCTCAATTTTTCAGTTTAACTGCTTGTATGAATTGTGTAACTTCATTTTAAATCTTGCAGTTTTGTTAAGAGAAAACAGAGCTTTTCAACACGGTAGGTGGTTAGAAGTCACGCTCTGCATTTCCTATAGGACACTGGAATGTAAGTTGTGTTCCCAGTTCAGAACAGGAATTCATCTAGTCAGAAACATAGGTCAAGCAAGGCACATGTCACATCCTTCAAAACAGATGTTCAAACCATTATACTGGACAGCTGTAGCACATTTTGCCCATATGAGAATTTTCTTTTAGTGTGCAAGCCACTTTGATGGTCAGCTTGCTCCTGAGTCAGTTTTTCATATGCTGTAAATATTTGTATTTCATTTAATGGAGCTGGATATTCTCAACAAATGTGCTGAAATCTAACTGGGGATGGTTAATTTTCTTAAGATCTTGACTTAAGTTAGCATTTTGATATTTAATTCACAATTTAATTAGGCACCATTTAAAAGTATTTGCTTCTATCATTATTAAATATATTGCCACTAAATTTAATCACAAGTTTATTTGGACTAGTAAGAAAACTAAATATAAGCAGCACCTGACTTTCAGATGCTTTCTGTAATCAGAAGTATTAGGGAAAGCAGAAGGTCAGAGTTAGAGCTTGATAAGGACATACCTCTCTTGCTTGGAAAAAATATCCCATGGCAGCATACAGAATTGATATTAATTGGAAAGATTCAAGGTTAGACTTCTTATTCTTTGCAGTACATGAAGAAATGTGTGTGGGGCTCAGTCTAAGTAGTACCTGTATTATTTGAATTTATACACTACAGGCAAATATTAATCTTACTTGCCAAGACATATGCTCTAAAAGTGGATCCATCTTTTAAAACAGGTGTGTGTTTTGACACAGGTGGAGTACAGATTACCTAGTCAGAACTCCTTCTTAACTGTGCCAACAAGTACAACTTCACCTTTCGTAATGGTGTTCTTCCTGAGTACAAATAAAAGGTGTCCCATGCTTGATTCCTCCAGTGTTTATGTTTCATAAATGAGATCAGAATCAGATCTGTAGAGAAGACATATGGGCAGGAAAGTATCTGTTTAATTTTATGGCTTCCCATTCTTCATTCTGTATACGGTAGCTTCATTACTGTAAAGAGGTTGAGTGCAAACATGCATCTGCGTAATGTTTCTACTATAAGGCATTCCCATTGATTCAAAGTTGGAGTGTAATGGTAATGCAGGCAGTTTCTTCTCAGTCTGGTAAAGTATGGGTTTTGAATCTTCAGACAGTAATGATAGCTAGCAATGGTAAAAGTCACTAAAATTACTAGTCTGACTCAAAGAAACAGGAGTGTCTGGAGTACTGGGGGACTATGTAATTGCTATGCAATCTTCCAGTATTAAGTTATTTTACAAAGACAGAAATGGGCATGCAGTTTTGTTTGCACATAGGAGTAAATCTGGGTTTTACCCTAACCTTCTTTTCTCATTTTAAAAACCCCACAAATATCAGTAAGTTTTTCTCTGCCTTTACAGAGAGTACTCATTGAAAGTCTATACTAAGGCAGTTTTCCAGTATCTTGTTAAAAGTCTGAATGTACAAAAAAAATGTGTTCTAATGTGGTTTTGATGTGTTATAAGTAAATACTTTCAACTTTCAAAAGTCTGAATGATAATAGGGCATATCTTTGCTATTTTCCTCTTACCTATCAATTTAACAAATGAAATTACATAGAAAATGCATGCTTTCCAAGTTGGATTGAGCAGAAATTGGGCTAGAAATAAGCCAGTTTTAAAATTGTTAGTGTATTATAGAAAAACACACTGTTTTTTTTCTTCTTTTTAGCTCATCTTTTAAAGCCATTGAGCTAGTTATGCCGCTGTTCTTTTTGCCCTGAACTTTTGCTGAAAGTTCAGTTTAGATAATGTTGAATGAGAATTTAGGACATTTTTGTGCATTTTCTTGTTAGTCCAAGCTATTATAGAAGCTATAATGAAAGAACATGTCTATAATTTTGTGTAAATGCTGAATTCAGCTGGAAATGGTATATTTGAAAAAGCATGAAGGAGGGCTTGTTATGCAGAGTTCAACAATATAGTACTTTGTCTTTTTTAATAAAACCCTTCTGTCTGTGTATTTTGATCTTGCAGACAATGGCCTTCAGACACAAAAACACTAGACGAATTGAAGGCCTTGATAGCAATGTGTGGTAAGTAGAAGATCTCTAAATGTAAAAAATATCTTTGGCTGATATATGTTCTTTCCCAGTTGATAATTATTATTGCCAATAAGGTGGTATCTCTGCTGAAAAATATGAAGCAATAAGCCAAATTCTGTAAAAGGTGTGTATTTTTATTCTTGAGCTTTAAATACTAGGTTTGGGTTTCTCTTCATCTAGTAAAGCATAAAAAACATGTTGGGTATGGTAGTGTAGCTGGCTTTCAAATGTAAATGTTAATTTTGTTGAGTAATATATTTTAATTACTCTTGATTTGTTTTCACCAAATAAGATTTAATTTTAAAGCCTTTATACTTGTATTTATTATTTAGCTAATTTTTAAAATACACTTTTCTAGGCATTAAATTGCTCTCAAAGCAATATTTCTGTCACTGGTAAATGTAGGATTTTGTTAGTTGGTGAAAATAGCATTTTGGACTTACATTAGTTGTGTGTGTGTATATATATATGCACAATGTGTTTTGGTCATCCAGCCTCAAACTAAATTTTAGCAATTTGTATTAATTTTTGACAGAACTGTGATGCTATGTGGGGTTTTTTTTTTTGTTTGGTGTTTTATGGTGTTTGGGGTTTTTTTTAATCTTTTTTAACATCTGGGCAGTGAGGAAGGGTAAAATGCAAAGCCTGTGGGGCGAAATTGTTGAAGAATCTTAACATTTGAATCTGGCAGGCTGCTAAGAACCAGTTAAATAAACAGTCTGAAACAGTGCTCTGAGGTGACTGTGTAGTTTAAATTACACCTTCACATGACAGAACCTAGCCTTTAAATAATTTAATATGCTGTTCTAGTGAGCTGTACTTCATTTTGCAAAGAGGGTAGTGTTCTATTTCTGCTCATATCCAGACTTACTGTATGTTTGAGTATATGCACATCTAAGCAAAGTTCTTCTGGCAGAAAAGTTACTCTGTGGATGCAGAAGGTCAGCTTTTATTTGGGTTTGGGTTCTCACTGACTCCTGTGTTATCATTGTCCCAGTGCTCATCTCTCGGTGTGAGGACTTTACTACTGTGAATTTGGTAAAGTGAATTCTTTTCTTTTTTTTTTTTTTCTTTTAATGCTACTGAAGGAAAATGTAATTTTCCCTGGAATGTTAACTTTAAGACATTTTTTCCTGCTAGGGTTGAATTTACAAAGGTGGCAGCAGATCCCTCAATTGTTAATCTCGGTCAAGGCCTTCCTGATATCTCCCCTCCCAGTTATGTTAAAGAAGAGCTGGCAAAGGCAGCAGCAGTTGACAGAGTGAACCAGTATACACGAGGCTTTGTAAGTATTGTGGACTTGAGGAACCATCTTCAGTGGAGAACATGCCACAGGGAAAAAAAAAAAAAGACTGTGCTTTAAGTTAGTTCTATCTGCAGGTCATATGGTTATGTCCCAAATTAAATTGGTCTGATTGCTGTACCTGTTGCTGTAAATGCCCTCTGTATAAAAGTCAATCATATAGTATGTTAGAATGATAGTAGTTGAGACAGCATCTCTAGGATCAAGAAAAGATTCACACATAACATATCAGTTTTCAGTGGAGATTAGGAAGTCATGAAAACAGTGAAGATTTTGACCCTGGAAGATAGTCACTACCCAATTTGTAAGTTGGCTTGTAGAGTTAATGTCGTGAGCTTGGTGTAAGTGGGTGGCATTTATAATTATATTTACATGGAATATCCTGTCCAAGGTGGGATATTAAGTGGACTATTATTGTTGCAGTATGACCACTTCCTTGTTTGGTTTGCCTTTCTTATGTTTTGTGGTAAAGATAAACCATATTGCCCAAGTGAGGATCATGTGTCAGGATTGCTGCAAGACCCTAAGGAGTCTATCTAATATTTTTTTAGATGGCCACGTTATGAAACAATGATAGAAAACTATTGTATAGACTGATAGGCTAGTGATTGCTTTGGTAGTTGTGGCATCATTATGTTTATATTCCAACATAACTTTCTCATATTCGGTGAGAATCTGCATGCATTAGAACTGATAGGGAGCAGCAGTAGCCAGCAGCTCCCTAATGGAGAAGCTATCACAGCAGGGCAGAGGACTCACCAGTCAAGGCCCATTCTCAAGGGGCCTGAGCAAGGCAGGCCCAGAGGTGAGGTGGGTGTGTCTAAGGTCAAGCCACAGAATCAGTCTACAGGCAGAGGCCAGGATCAGCAGGGTCTGTGGCCAGGTACAGGCATGTCTGTAACCGAATTGCAGGCCAGTAACTCTACTGCATAGCACTTAAATGGAGCCCCTGGACTGTGGGTGCCGCTTTGGGTAGTGGTCCCAGGTGAGGCTGCTCAGGGCGATTAAAGGCCTATAGAACAGAGAAGGCCAACAAGAACAGAGGAAACAACAACAGCAAAAAATCCCCAGCGAATGCAGTGTCATTACCATCCTTGTTTGGGTTGCTTTGTTTAATCTCCTTTATTTGTGTGCAGTCTCTGTAAGTAGAATAAATATATATGTATAACTCAAAAGCATAAAGCAGTTTTTAGTGGCAGACAAATGCAAAAGATGGGTGAGATTTAGTAAACCTCTGGGCTGAGCATTAGTATGTTTATCAGCTGCAATAAGGTACCTCAAATGTCATTGCTCACCAGGTAGACAAGGTTTTGGAGGAGCCCTGACACAAGAGGAAAGGCTGTAGAGAGTGTGGGCTGCAGTTTATCTTTGGACAAATATTCACAGACTTACTCTTTAAAACAATTTGCAAAAAAGCATAAATATAATTTTCCATTCCATGCAGCTATTCAATATTTACTTCTTTTACTTTGTTCTTTATTTTCAAATAGTTTGATAATTCCCATGATAACTCTGAATGTTTGCAGATATATTATACTGTAGATAATAATTAAAGAGGATTTTTTACCAACATTCCTATTTTCAACCTTTGTACTTCCTCTAGAAACTTAAGAATTTCTAAGGTTTGTGAGCAGAGATAGTAGTGGTAGCAAATATGGGCGGGGTGAGTATGAACTATGCACATGCCTCTGATAATTGAGACAGTGTTTCAGCTCTCTGCCTGCTTTGGCTGTAGGGCTGTGGCCTGTAGAGTGACCTAATGTGACTTGGGTGCTGCAGCATTCCTGTGCAGCTGTGACACACTCATGGCAAGAAATCGCCGTCGTTTGAATCAACAATGATTTGTAAGCCTCAATTTGTGTAATATTCCTGTTTACAGAAGGTTTCATGATTTTATGCCTTGTGTGTAGACATACAATGTTCAGTATTTCAGAGAAGAGTTTTTGTTAGGTTCTTGTGTTTTCTTAGGGTGTTGTTTTCCATTTCTACCAAGTATCCAAAGATAAAACAGATTTTCACAGCAGGAAACCTGTCGTCTTCCTGAGTAAACAAGATTACGCCTTCTTATTTCCATATTGCATATGATCTTTGTTGCATGTTTGTTTTCTTGGTCTTTGCATGTTTTGAGGAGAGTATGTTTATGTCCATGTAGGGGACATAAATCGTGAATGCTGCTCTGAAGATTTGGGATATAATTATCTGAGTCATCATTCTGATCATCAGTGCTGTTTATAAGCAGTATATAAACAGGATAAAAACATTTTCCTTGCACCAGATCATTTTTACTTGAAAGATAAGGAAAGAAACAGAAGGAGCTTCAGATGGAGATACGGGCAGGCGGGAAAGAGACTCTAAAGGGGGTGTGGATGAATTGGTGTCAGAGTATTCATTTCTCTCCTTCTATCTCATGTCCTACCACTCCTTTAGGCTACCTGGAGCTATCATGAGATATAATAATAAGATAGGAATTCAAAAGCATCAGATATACAAATTTCCACTTTTCTTTCCTAATGTGCAAAAAACTTTAAACCATACTACCTGTTAACAGCCATTAACACTTGGGGCTCATCTCATATTTTTAGATTCAAAATGTATTATTTTGACACACATGGAAAAAAAACCCAAACCGGATTTGTATGTTGTCAGGAACACACTGATCTGTTGAATTTGTTGCCTTAAACAGGGACATCCATCGCTGGTGAAAGCTTTGTCGCAAGTATATGAGAGAGTCTGTGGAAGAAAGATTGACCCTCTCACAGATATCCTAGTGACCGTGGGAGCTTATGGCTCTCTCTTCAGTACAATACAGGCATTAATTGAAGAGGGAGATGAAGTAAGTTTTTATTTGAAATGTTCATGTATACTCACTGAGATGAGAATTTGACTGTTTGTCCACTTTTAAGTGTAAGTAATGGAGATCAGAAAGAAGCCCCAATATTAAATTTGATTTGTTACAGTTGCTTGTCTAGTTTACGATTTCAGGAGCTGTGATCAGGACACAATCCCTTGGATGCCTTGCTATCATTCACCAATTTACAAACCCTTTTCTCTCATACATAGGGTAACTGTAGCAGTTCCTTTATTGCTGTTACTGTTATGTGACATAATACACAGATTTCTTATTTGAGAAAAACTTGTGGGCTGTTATCTACTACCACCAAAGTACATCTCAAAATACAATGGTAGATTTTCTGTTTCTGATACTGATGGTTGTAATTTCAGGTAATAATAATAGAGCCATTTTATGACTGTTACGAACCAATGGTAAAGATGGCGGGTGCAAAGCCTGTTTTTATCCCTCTGAGATATGTAAGTAACTATAAAAAAATTAATTACCATATAATGGTTCTCATCCATACTCAGTGCTGTTTGAACACCTTCTAGATTATGCTTTCTGTATAGTTTTTCATAATATCAAATTATACAAATACCAGATAAATTGCTGTAGTGTAAGTCTGAGATAATAATAATGATAATCCAAAACAGATAAAATATTTTATTGGTGTTGGAAGAGGTGGAATAATATTTCTTGTTTATTTTAATTGGTGCATTCCAAAAGCTGATCAAAATTCCTTTTTATAAATGTCATCAGAAAACTTTTTCAGTGCAGTTAAGGAAGTAGGATCACATATCTGTAACTTCAGTATCTGCTGGTTTTAAAAAATTTGGTTTCTGATCCCTCCAGAAACTTCTGCAATGACAGAATATAATTTAATTTCCAAAATCTGCTTACTAAACAAGGAGGGATCATGCAGTATATATTGCCATACATATTAGGCTTACTGTTTCCTTTGTCAGTAAAAAGGATTGCAAGGATTGTTCTGAATGCAAAGTGTTGACCCGTTACCACTGCCACGGAAGACTGGTATCTATGCATGGGTAGGGTGGATGGGCTCTCTAGGCAAGATTGTTTTTGTGACAAAAACTCCAGGACTGTGATGGGAGTGGGTGAGACCATTCCTCTGGGTGCCCTCCTTCTAGGGATGTTTTGAATGCCAGGGGTCCTTTTAGTATTTTCCATTTCTTGCTCTTGTTTTTGGTCTGTCCCTCTCCCAGTAATGTGCAAGTGTCAGAAAGTGTGTGGCCATACTCTTCGTTCTCTGCAGCAACTGCCCCAGATTTCTGTAGTCTTTGTGTAATACCGCAGCAACTCCTGAGCCTCCGTGTAGTTTTTTAACTGTTTGGCCATTTTCATACGGACAGGGAGGAGGAAGACAACTTGAATCTCTGCAGTGGTGATCAATCTTTCAAGCCAAGCATGGACACACATTCTAGTGTCTGGGAAGGCCCTAGAATCTCCTTTTATCACAGAATCTGTCATGTGACTGGGTTTTCTGCATTACACGTTTATATTCGGCATGTGAAAACCAGATTCTGGAAACCAGTTCCTAGGGAGGCCTTAACAGAGTCGTGAGGAGAGGGCAGCCAGTGTCATGATAATTTACCTTGGTCTTAGCTTCCCTGTCTGTTCCTAGAAGTGCCTTCTCCCAGGACAGCAGGACAGATTGATAGAGTGGGTTGTCAGGTGTGGTTATTCAAGAGTGATAAGTTGGGCATCTCTGTTTAAGCTGTAATGTTTATTTAAATTGTGCATAAATGTATTGTTATTTGTCTTTATTTTTTAGAAAAATGATGGAAACTCTTCATCTAGTGCTGATTGGGTCTTAGATCCGGATGAACTTGCAAATAAATTTAATTCCAAAACAAAAGCGATTATTCTGAATACCCCACACAATCCTATGGGCAAGGTAACAGTTCTGCTTTAACACTACTATGATCGCAGAGTAAGCCTTAAATACTGTGATTAATGTATTGTCCCTTACTTTCTTGTATCCTAGGTGTTTACCAGAGAAGAGCTCCAGGTAATAGCTGATCTCTGTATTAAACATGATACCCTCTGCATCAGCGATGAGGTGTATGAATGGATGGTGTATAAAGGAAATAAACACATTAAAATAGGTACTGAGTTATAGTGGCATCTTAGAACGAGTTGTAGAATGGTGTTGTAAACATGCTTCTCAGAGACAACAGTTGCTGGACAGAGCTCAGACTTTAAACTTTGACTGTTTTACTATGTTTAGACTCTAAGAGGAGAACTCTTCCCTAAATATTCTTAAATATTTAAAAGAATAATTTCCAAATAGAATTTCTGAAAGCACTTAAGTGACTTTGGAAGAGATAGAAAACAATGGGACTGATGCTCATAATTCTATTGTGATCATTTGAATATTCCATCCTTATTCAGTTACTTTGTTGGCCATGACATCTGATGTTCATTTATATTGAACTATACCTTGCCTAAGGTACAGGGATTAAAACATCCTTCTCAAAGCATTGTAGAGATAATCAATGAGGAACTCAATTGGGTTTACTCTATCTTTAAAAAGTCCAGAGACAATGTTAAATAACATATGTAGAATTCAGTGAGGTAAGTCGCTGCATGGACAGTGTGAAAGTATGCTGAAGTCCTCAGACTGTATTGTGACAGTAGTGAAGCACCACTGCAAGAACAAAACAGAAAAAAAAGTATGAGCTTATCCCCGTCTGTCTTGTTCCACTTCTCGCTTCAGGATTCCCTGAAGTTAGTGGAATCACTTCCACTGTCTCAGAACAAGTGAATCTAGTGCAGGTTTGTAAACTCCTTCCACAGTCCTTAATGCTACAGCTAAGCATTTATGTAAAAGCAGTGGTCTTGGTTTGGATCTGCTGATGTAGCAGATCCAAACCAAGTTTAGCTGACTGGCTAAAGTCTTAAACTTCCTTCATCTATGTTCAGACATTTTCCTTCTAATGTTTTAAATAATTTTCATCATTTTCTATCTTGCATGATCTATTATGATGTACTTACTGCCATAATGAAGGCATGTTTCATGTGCAGTAGATATCTAGTTGGGATTTAACAATGAAATACAGAGACATAAATATAACTTAGACATCAGAAAGCATAGCTTTTTCCTTGGCTTTACCACTGGTTGAATGCTGAATATTTTTGCTGCTTTGCTTCAATTCTGTATCTGTAGAGTGGCAATAGTGGGGGCTTCATCGTTGTAAAAACTGAATCTTACCTATAAGAAAAAGGAAATTGCATCTAAATGATCTTGTGTACTTCAGAGCTCGGCTACACTGTTGGTAATCATACAGCGGCAGTACATTGTATTGGCCATGCATAGGGTATGAGTCTGTTTTGAAAGTGACCTCATTTCATGGCTGTTGTGGTGCCTCTGTACTGATAACTTATCAAAGACCTTCAGACTTGGAAGAAGAAAAACTTTTAGTATGTTGATGTGTTAGTAATATGAGTCAGGGCATCCTAACAAGTTGCCACAGTAACTGATTGTGTGTTGCTTATCATGTCCCAATTGCAAAGTAAAATGAGTTAAATTAAAGCTTTCTTCATGGGCTTAGCAGCTGTTTCATGCAAATAGCTGTCTTCAGAACCATAATCTCTGTGGGTAGTGTAAGGTGATAGATTTTCCTTTGCAATGGCAGCATGTCTGAACAGTTATGTTGTCAGTTATACTTTGTCTTAGTGGGAAGGTGGTGAATTCTTAGGACACAGCAATTCTATTGTTAGTATCTTTATTGTCATTTTACTACTTCAAACATTTTCAGTTGAACAAAAGGCATTCTGTAGTTTAACATAAAATGTAGTGATAATGCATATTAAAGCCTGGGCAGCTAGTCTGTTAGGTTTACATACGTATTCTCTAACAGATTCCATGATATCATTTAACTTTAGTGTTAAAAATGACTAAAATCTTCAACATAACACTGTAAACAATATTATTCCAGTAAAAGAAACAAGATCTGCTCTTTTTAACTTGTGTCTTTTTTTAATTAAGTCTACAACAGATAATAAAATTTAAAAAGTGTTAATTCACTAAAACTCTGTTTTTTTCTATAATGACCTCTATATATCAAGCTGGAACATAGAAAGTTCCATCTGAATATGAGGAAGAACTTTTTCACCATGAGCGTGACAGCACTGGAACAGGCTGCCCAGAGAGGTTGTGGAGTCTCCTCTGGAGACATTTAAGACCAATCTGGATGTGTTCCTGTGTGATCTAATGTAGGTGATCCTCCTTAGGCAGGGGGATGGACTAGATGATCTTTTGAGGTCCCTTCCAACTCCTGACATTCTGTGATTCTGTGATACCAAATACAAATATATCCATCAAATACAGTGACACATTTTTTTTTGTGAGAGATGCAAGATGGATATTGCATCAATTTACAGGTTAATACAATTTAACATGGACCGCTAGCAACAGATCATAAAATTAGTGCAGTCTCTGTGTGTCACCGAAGCAGTTTTCTGTAGCGTAGAGCAATTCATCGTGTTTCTTATCATTATCTGACTTCCATAAAATTGGGGACCTCCTCTAGCTAATGATTAGGTTTGTGCTGGCAGATTTAGAGATTGCACCTCCTAACTGAGGATTCTGAACAAGCCTCTCAAGCTGAGTGCCATCCCAGGTAACAGGTTTATTATAGGTGTTAGATTGTACTTTAGTTCTTAAATTGTAGTCAGACTCAGTTATGGTGTCATATAAGGATGTTGCCATATGGCATGGAGGAATTTCCCTCTCTATTTAAAACTTGCAGTTTGTAAAAGCAGTGGAGCGCTTTCTTTCCCTGTGCCCCTTTGCTGCTGCTGTTGTTTGAAATGCTGTTACATTCCATCTCCAAGGTTGAATTCCTATGACTGTGCGGCAAAACAGTCTCACTGGAGGGCATGAGCTTTGAAATTCAATTCTTTTTGCACTCTGTGAGAGCTAGCTTGGTTCCCTTTAGGAAGTGATCTATACTCTTGACCTAGCTAGCTAAAAGAGGCATCTGTTCAAACTGTCTTTTTGTTTTCAAGATCACAGAGCAGTTGGATGGATATGGGTTGACTAATAGGAATATGAGCTTATTTCCTGCTGTTTTGTTTCTCTTCTTGGCAAATATGCTCACAAAAAATTCAATACTTGTTTTCAAATAACTGCGAAGACTTTATACCATGTCTAATGCAGATAACTGCTGCAAAAACTTCTTTGTGAAATTCAGTGGGTTTATATGGAAAGTCTTTCTTCAGGGGCCTCCCTAGAGGGGGGATTTAACAATTGACAGATTCATTTGTAGCGGTTCAAGTGTACAAATGAGGTGGAGCTGGATGTTTTTGGCCACTGCAATTGCAGTAGTGTTATTACTTTGTCAACTATCTCTCAAATTTAAGTGTGTCTTGATTTATCTGTTTCAGTTGAAAATTAATTAAGTTAGAGTCCAAAGAGGGCACCCCTGAAGCAGCAAAAAAAAAATAAATTGCAAACTACAGGAAGAGATCTTTGCTCTGGCATCTCCTTGGAAAGAAAACAAAGGATTTTTGTCTCCTATCAGACATAAAGAGAGACAGGCCTCCATCCTCTAATCCTTGCAGACATCCTTAGCTAGCTGCTAGGTTGGTCAGCCTCAGGCCTGTTCAAATTGTAAACCAAAATTTAGTTTATTTACTCACTCTGATAGTTTTCTGGTTCTTGTGGTGTTCAGTTCCAGGTTAGAAGCCTTAGTATTTATACCCTTTTTCTGATTTCTGAGACAGCTAGTGACAATGAACTGGACAAAACTAGACAATTCTATTAAAATGGATTCATGCCTGAATTAATGTGTGTGGTGCTATTATCAGGCATCAGGAACAATGCTGTACTGAGATGAATGGGTAGCCACATATTAGAATGTATCTTTCTTATGAATAATTATGCATCTTAGCTGAGGATAGCTAATGAAGTTGCCACAAACTGTGCTTCTCATTTTCTGCCTCTTCCTTCTCCTTTCATTAATCCTTACCTTCTTTTCATGCCAAAAAGCATTGGCCTATATATTCTTTCTCATTTGTGAGAGTTGCTGTAATTTAGAATATTCTCATTGCTTGCCTATGCTTCAAGGATATAGCAACATACAGCTCTGAGCTCGGGACAGTACAGTTTTTCTAACTACATGGAATATGTGAGTGCACTTGTACCCAATTAATTTTATTTTATATACAGCTACGTTGCCAGGTATGTGGGAAAGAACAGTAACTATAGGAAGTGCTGGAAAAACATATAGTGTAACTGGCTGGAAGGTAAGAAGAACCAGTATGAAAGAGTTCAGTTACATAAATACAGAATGCTTTTATTTCACTAAAAATGACTCTCTTTTTGTGACATTTCTTTTGAAAGCTTCTAGCAAATCTCTGTGCCTCCATAACATGAAGAATTCAGTTGGAGCAATTGCCTATCTTGTTTTAATTCTGTTCATGTCACTTGATTAATAAACTCTTATGAGAAAACAGTAAAAAAAAAAAAAATAACTACAGTATGATTTGTTCTAAACCAGTCAAGATTTTTTGAGCCTACATGGATATTATAATACTTTAAGTTTGCAATTTATGGTAAAAAATTAGATTTTTATTGGTATGTTTTTGAATGTCTTATATTTCTGTAAAATTTTTAATGATAATATTTTTTTTTACTTTAAAATACATATCAGAAAGTAAACAAATATTTAACCATTTGGATACTAAATTATTTCTTCATCACCTGTGTTCAAACCGAACCATGACATGTATGAAACAGTAGAGAGCTTTTCTTTTATGCTCAACCAATGTTTGAAAAAGAAGCTTATGAGATGGAAAGATTCTAAACCAATTAGGAATAAAAGTCCTAATAAATGCTCAGTTTGATTTCTAACCCTTGTTATATGAACACTTAAGAGTTTGCTCGGTACCCAATGAGATAGGGATAATTGAAACTGTTATATCAAATCTAAAGTAAAGGCATCATTCAGAAAAAAAATAATTACTCTTCTAGTAATTCTTTATCAGAACAAACTCATTACCAATTCATAAAATATAAAAACTTGAGACATTGCCTAATTTTAATGCTTTGTTTACTTTTAGTAATACCACTGCTGGAAGTAAAACCTATGTGTACTTTTTTCCCTTAGCTTGGTTGGTCTGTTGGCCCCCAGAACCTGATTAAGCATTTGCAAGTTGTACACCAAAATACACTGTATACTTGTGCAACTCCATTACAGGTAGGTACAGATGGACCAGAGTTGGTTATTTTCTGGTGTAGCAAAACTGTAGGACTTACAGTAATAAAACTATAATCACAACAACGAAGTTTTAGTTGTCAAAAGTATATATTCTGGGGTGCAAGAAGAGATTTCATCTACAAACTGCTGCTTCTTGCATAAAACATGACAATCTTGGTGCTTTTCTAGCAAATGCAAACAAAAGTGGTTGCAATAAGGTCTTGTTTTACTGAGCATTACCACTGTCTGCTACTTGTCAGTATTCCAGATGCAGTATTAGAGTAAATAAACTTAGCTTCAATTCTGTGTAAACCCTTCTGTCTAGGACTGTGACTTCTGTGTACGATTGGTGCCTAGCGAGTGATTAGGTGCTTTGGGTGTTGCCACAGTACAAAGTAATAAACAGGTTACACTCTTGGGTGTAGCTTGTGTAATTTGTATGTGCTGATTTGCTTAATAAAGGCCAGAATCAAAGGAAAAAAATCCATGTGATTTCAGTGGGAAGTGTGTGACTGATTATCCATGAGTACTCAGAACATTGATTGTGTTTCCAGGAGGCTTTGGCACAAGCGTTTTGGATAGACTATAAACGCATGGATGACCCAGACTGCTATTTTTACTCACTGACTCGAGAGCTGGAAAGCAAGCGTGACCGTATGGCTCAGCTACTTCAAGAAGCTGGACTAAAGCCTGTCATTCCAGATGGAGGATACTTTATGATTGTTGATGTTTCTACATTAAGTTAGTATAAAGTTTATTAAAAAGGGTGTGGAAAACAAATATAGTGAATCTGAAAATGCATTTTTTATTTTAAAATTTATTCTCATTTATGTTTGCATAACTTAGAAGTAGTAACTAGGACTGAAATTTTCTCTTTGACCTTAGCCTGAGGGACAGATTTTACAAGCTTCAGTAAAGCCTTTGTGTTTAATCTGAACTGCTGTCCATGTCGTGCAAAGATTTGGCAAGGCTTCCAGGAGGATAAAGGAGGTAGATAAAAATTTCTATTTTTCAAAAGAAAACAGAATATGATTAGGAAAAGTTTTGAGAGCCAATCACCTGGCTTTATATTCTGAGTTCATACTCACTTATACTTTCCCTTGGTTTTTTTGTTTCTTAATTTTTTTGTTTGTTTTTCTTAATCTGAAGTCACAACCTGAAAGCTCTTTGAGGCATTCTGATTTTTAAACACTATAAAATGCTACCAGAATTTATAAAATCTTCTGGAAATCTAGGTTTTGGTATAGTAGGAGGAAGAATTCCTGCAGGAGATCAGCAATTTCTGTTTCTACCCTTTTCGCAAACTGGTCCTAATGGCGCTTGTCATTCACACAGAGATGTTTTAACACAGCTGGACCTCGCAGTACTACCGTGTGTCAGTCTTAAATACCCCAGTTTCACAGATGAGAAAATGGAGGTTGCAATGATTACTGCTGTCCATGCAAAAAATATACTCTTCAGTACCCTCCACAGGCCTGATCCCTCAATAACTCAGACTTGAAGACTTCTTGGGGTATTGCATTGGGTTTTTTGTTTTTTTTTTTCCAGGCTGCATGTCTGAATTTGCTTTGAAGGGAGAGTAAGAGCTCAGTTCAGAATGCTAAGGTTCAATCTGTTGGTCTATTTTAATTGTTACGGTATAATTTTTAGTTCTATGTTAAAAGCATATCTATCTTTATTCTTAAATATAAACTATAATCAAGTGCTCATAGTGAATGCCTTCCCATGGAGTCTAGGAAAACTTATGACATGTATATTTTAAATTTTTTAGATGTGGATCTCTCTGGTGGAGATGAGAAAGAACCTTACGATTATAAATTTGTTAAATGGATGATAACATCTAAGGTAAGATGTCTTAGTCATATTCTAGTTTTTAGAAATGCTTTTCCATTGAAAGCAAGAGCAGTGCAACTGTATGTATTATACAAAAATATTATTTGGTGTTTATAGTAACTACTAATAATTATGTGGCGAAAGTATTGCTAAATATGCCAAAATTGTACCCTGTAGGTTTGTCTTACATCCCAGCACTTTCCTTTCAGCATGTTTAAATGCCAGTTGTACAAAAGTACTTATGCTTTGCCTAAGAAAAGTTGTTTGAATTTAGTTAAGTTTTGCAAGTTCACTTGCAAAAGTGAACCTTGTCTGTCCCTCACATGTTGTGAGAATTCCAAAAATTGAATAATGATTTCATGATGCTTAAAGCAGCTTTTTTTTTTTAATATACATGTTTAAAATAAGGAAATACTATTTTGTTTTTATGTTTTAGAAGCTGTCAGCAATTCCTCTTTCGGCATTCTGTGGTCCTGAGACAAAAAGACAGTTTGAAAAATACATACGTTTTTGCTTCATTAAGGTAAATTTGTGTCCTGGGAAGACTTAAGACTCCTAAATACCAATGCAGTATGGAAATCTACATGAAATTGTTACATTTTTTTCCCAAGGATCTCTTGAGTTAGATGGTTTTAGGAACAGAAAGTTAACTTGGTATAAAATTCAGCACAAAGTGTGACAGAATCAGAATGCTTTAGTTTTGAAAGGACCTCAAGCCAATCTAGTTGCAAGCCCTAGCCATGGGCAGGGACAGCCTCCACTAGACCAGACTGCCCCAAGCCCCGTCCGACCTGGCCTTGAACACTGCCTGGGAGGGGGTGTCCACAATCTCTTTGGGCAACTGGTTACAGGGTCTCACCACCTTCACAGGGAAGAATTTCTTCCTAATACCTAATCTAAATCTCCCCTGCTTAAATGGCTTAAAGTGATTCTCCCTCACCACATCATTCCACGCTCTTGTAGCCAGTCCCTCTCCAGCTTTCCCATAGTCCTTTTAGGTACTGGCAGGGTTTCTTGGGTCTCCTCAGAGCATTCTCTTCTCCAGGCTGAACAATCCCGACTCTCGCAGCCTGTCTTCACAGGAGAGGTGCTACAGCCCTCTGATCCTCTTCATGGCCCTCCTCCGGTCTCACTCCAACAGCTCTATGTCCTTATGTTGGCCCTGGAGCAGAACTCAGTACTCCAGGCAGGGTATCACAAGGGTGGAGTAGATGGGCAGAATCACCTCCCTTGACCTGCTGGTCATGCTGCTTTTGATGCAGCCCAGGATGTGGTTGGCTTTCTGAGCTGCAAGCTCATATTGCTGGGTCACACAGAGCATCTCATCAGCCAACACCCCCAAGTCCTTCTCCTGAGGGCAGCTCACAGTCCATTCTCCACACAGCCTGTGGTTATGCTTGAGATTGCCCTGATACATGTGCAGGAACTTGCACTTAGCCTTGTTGAATTGCATGAGGTTTGCCCAGTCCCACCTCTCAAGCCTGCCCAGGTCCTTCTGGACGGCATCACTTCCCTTCAATCTGTTGACTGCACCACCCAGCTTGGTGGTGTTGGCAAACTTGCTGAGGGTGCACTCAATCCCAACTGTCCATACCTCCAACAAAGTGCCAGTCCCAATACTGATCACTGAGGAATACTGTTTGTCACTGGTCTCTAGTGTTTCAGCAGTATTTTTTGCTGAGGGACTTTAAACTGTAAATGTGGATGGCATGGCTGAGAAGAGCAACTGGCAGAAAACAACTCAGGTGGGTAGGCCTTTTTTTGTCGCTTACTCTGTTGATTTAAAATAAAATGAATGACTAAGGTATGCTACCAATTAAGGTGGACTCTGTAACCCATAGCAAAGTGGTATACTGCATGCCCATTCAGTTTCCAACAAGAAAGCCAATGAAGAGGTCACCTTCAAGTTTAGCTCACTTGCCTGAAAATACATAGGGTTTCAGGGCCAAATTAAAAATAGCCCATACAACCCCAAGACATAGGAAGTTCTCTTACATGCATTTTGTGAATTGGCTGACTTTTGCCATTTTGTAACCACCTCCCTTTCACTTCCTGTTGAATCTGTTCTTGAAAAGACCAAAGGATTTTGGGGACAGGTATGTAAGCTTTGATCAGCCCACAGCCCTACGATGTTTCTCAATTGTCCTGTGACAGAGTCAGCATAATGGAACATGTGCAACTCCTTAACTGTTCTGGTATAAAGATTGGATCCTTAGCTTGAACCACTAATGAAGGGAATTTTCTGCTTGTGTTACCTCATTCTTTTGATGAGGTATAAGACTATGATATAAACAGAGCCAGTAACAACCAGGATGAAACTTGATGGTTGTAAATATGGCTTGCGCAGGATAAACAGCTCTAATCATGTCAAGTTAAAGACTACTTGTATGACTCACCAGGTTGTAGCCAAGCCACACAACTGGCCAGTGGATAGATTACCCATATTTAGAGGATTATATTCAGATAGTTCACAGCGTAACTTGGTTGCATGGAAATCTAAAAACCCCAACTGCATACATAAAGATGACGAAACTATGCTAGCATGTCTCCAATATAGAGCATCAAGTACATTATTGCATAAATGCTAGGCATTTGTATAAGAATTATTGCTCACATTAAATTTGATAGTATGGAAGCTGAGAAAATATGTTATCTTTAAAATTTACCTAATATTTGCAAGGAATCAGCATTAAATTCTTTGTGTAATCTAGACTTGTAGCTATAACTGTTAATCAAAACCTGATTGATGATACTTACAGGATGCAAGTGAAGCTGCCAAATATTGATTTGGGATGATACAATCTGCTACTCTCTTTTCAAGAACTCCATGCTTGCAGTAATAGCAATATTCCTTGTTTTGCAGAAAGACAGCACACTAGATGCGGCTGAAGTGATCCTGAAGAACTGGAATAAACAGACAGCGTGATTTTTTTTTCTTATTAACTCCTCCATCCAATATAATTATCTAATAGTAGAGGTTTTATTGCAAATTTAAAAACAAATTATTAGTCACATTACTTCTGTACTGTATTATTGTAAATAACTTTGTGCTGCTATCTGCTGAGGAGTTAAACCAAAGATTTACTGAAATGTATGTAATGAAACTCAGAGGTTATTTTCAGTCTTTTCAAAATAATTTACTTTTTTCCTAAAAAAACCCACCAAGCAACAGTCCATGGGATTTACTTCTTTTACTGAAAGACAAAATTTTTAGGACTCTATAAAATAAATAGGTGACATAGTTATGTTAAAGCTTACAAGAAAAGACGTGGGAAGTGTTTGTGGTATGAGATATTATGAGGGGCAAGACAAACATCACGGTTTGTGAAATCCAATAGCCTGCAGTGGAGGAAAATTAAGATATGCCTCATGTTAGATAATTGCAATGACTTTCTACATATGTACTTTCTACCCTTTACATGCACAAATTGCATTAGTTTAAATAGAGTGATTGGGTTAAATCAATACAGTTTATACTATAGATTTTAAAAGTGCTAAGTTGACTAATTACTACCTTTTCTTAGAATAGTCATGTGTGCTCTTCTGAAAGTATACTGTCATCAATAAAATCTTAAAAGTGGCATCTCGAGTAGGAATTTCTATTTACTCGTCTGTACCTATTTATTTATTATGTGGTTAAACCAACCAAGCAAAATGAAAGACCTTGTTTAGAGGCTCCTTCACTGTCAGATGTACAACGACATAATTAATCCTATCATTCTTTTTCTTAGCATGTTCACAGCATTAGTAACGTCAAAACAAACTTACTTCAAACTCTTTAGATCTAGGAGGAGCATGGAGGTGGACCTAATACTGTGCTGTGGAGCTCAGCAAACTTTGTTTCAAGCTCAGTCCGTAAAGGACTGTTTCAAGAGTTCAGTGTGGAGAATTCCTCTCTAGTTGCCTCCTATTGCAGTTCTCTCTGTGATCTTTTTGTCTGTGGAAAGGTTTCTCATTAGCAGAAGCATTACAGGTAGGTAACCTTTTAGTCTGTGTATTATGTTTCCATGTTGTTCCTATATTCTTCCCTCAGGCCTCATGGCAGAAAGCCTGAACAAATTCATTAGCAAGTTTTGCAAATATTTACTCAATTTTTTGATCAACCTAGCTGGAATCTTAACTGAATTCCATCAGACTGTGAACATGTCCAGGGCTTTAAAAAATGTATAGAAAGTGGACTGAGAGAGCAGCTGGTATGGTTCTTCATTGGTACTCCTTGGGCTTGGGCTTTTGGGAGTCCAGCAGCCAGGACTTCTGTAGCCTTTGTAGCTGTCTTGCACTGCCATTCCTTGAGTCTCATCAGGAAATGGTTGGCTGGTATTTTTAAGGAGGTGTGTAGTATTCATGTAGAAAAATAAATAATTAAAATTACTTAACTGAAATTTCAGCATGAATTTCACATGGAGATTCATACATTAAATTCCAGGAGGAACACTTTTTTACAAGATACTAAATTTCTGTGAAATTTACACTGCCTTTTACAAGGATTTAAAAATGGGTTTATGTAGGTCACACTGTGGAGCTGTGCTGTTGCAAGAACTATGAGGGATGTATAACAGTCTACTGAGCTGCATGACAGTCTAGGAAAGTGTAAAATAGTCTGCTGCTTCAATTGAAAAGTAAGTTTTTAAAAAATTAAGCAATTATTTTCTAGCATAAATTAGCCAAGTTTAAAACAGGCTTCTATGAAATGTTTGCATGATTATATGGATCAGAATTTTCTAGTTTCTAAAGCCTCTGAAATGATGAAAAATAATAACATTTTAATTTTGATTTCTTGTCCTTGAAACAGATGTTTCTTGCTGTTATTAAACCTTATTTGGTAATATTACTTTCAGCATTGTTATATATATAAAGTTTTAAAGACCATTGCATCATATTTATCTTGAACATAATGGCTACAGAGCACAATTCTCCCAAGTATTTTTAAACCCTACTTCTACGAGCTAATATTTTCTCTGAGGTAGCTGGGTTGATAGCATGCAAGCACATACCTAATTGGGTCATGTGACCTCACAACAGTGGTAAGGTACTAGGAGTTCTCCATTCACCTCTATTTACAATGTTGTCATTGCTCTGTAAAAAAAAAAAAAAAGGAAAATAAAAGCACCTCACCTCTTCCAAAAGAGTTGATGTAACACACTTGTATTACTCGTATTGGCAAATGGGACTGCTTGTGTAAAATCAGCCTAGTGTATGCATGAAAGAATAATTACATGCAGAACTGAAGAGGAAATTAGAAAACTAGAATAAAATAATTTATCTGTTGTTATGTTTGGCTGTTTCAAACTTCTCATTAGTATGCTAATAACTCATGTGCTAAAGCACCAAATTTGAGCTGGGACACACAGGTGGCCAATTTTTAAGGTAACTCTGCATTGTGTGTAGTTGCAGGTGTGCTGGCTTTGGCTGGGCTAGAGTTAAATTTCTTCATAGTAGTTAGTAAGGGGCTGTGTTTAGGATTTGTGCTGAAAACAGGGTTGATAACACACGTTTGCTGTGTGTACACAGATCCAAGGTTTTTCCTGCTTCTCACACTGCCCTGCCAGCAAGTAGGCTGGGAGTGCCCAGGAAGCTGGGACACAGTTAGGACACCTGCCCCAGCTGACCAAAGGGATATCCCATACTGTATGGCTTCTGCTTGGCATATAAAGCTGTGGGGGAGGATCCCCATCTCAGGGACTGGCTGAGCATCTGCTGGTAGTGAGCAGTTGTTTTCATTGCACAACTTCTCTTTCTTGGGTTTTATTTTCCTCTCTTATTTTGTTTACTCTTTTCCTTTTTATTATTATTATTTCTTTAATTATAAGACTGTTCTATCTCAAGTTTCTTTCTCGCTTTTAGCCATCTAATTCTACCCCCCCATCCCACCATGGGTCAGGGGGTGATCTGTGTAGTGCATAGTCATCAGCTGTACCATGACACTCCTGTTACAGGACCCATTGTATTGACTTGAGTAGTTAAATTTCTTTTTTCCTATTTTGTTCAGGTGCTGTAATGAGGCGATCTTTTTGTCTGAACACATAAGATGTAGCACAGAAATCAGTTAACATACCAAGCATAATTCGGCTGCTTTGGCTATTTATTTGCTTCTTTGACTGACATCTGCTATTTTAACAAAATGGCCATGGGCTAAATCAGCAAACCATTACAAAGGACCTTTAGACTTACAAGTAAGAAACAGTGATGTGTTTTCATTAATGTACTGTTCATTGTGTTTGCAAAGACATCTGAATATCTAATTGCATTATTGTTGAAACGATGCTGGTAATATTAGCAATGTAAGAATTGCAATTTAATAAGGCATTTTTATTACTGATAGTAGCTATCATCAGGTAGGTAGGGTGAAATTTAAAGAAACTGTAGAATCACCAATTAAGTCTTAAAATAGGATTACTGTTGTAACTATAGTGATGGGGAAGAACAGATACAGCTGGGGACAGCAAGGTGAACTTTCTGTAAGTTACTAAAGTGATCTGTTGTTGACAGACTGTTAATAGTGGTGTTCCCACCTGTCACATCAATTACTTTTTTAGTATTGCTGCTTGTGGACAGAGCACTTGAAAAATTACTGCAGACAGGGAATAAAGAAATGCTGAGATACAATCTATCATATTCTTTTCAAAATTTCAAATTATGATTAACTTTCTGCGGTAGAAATTAAACTCTTTCAATTCTAGTTAATCAGAGTAGGGTCAGGAGGGACCAGCTGCTGCCAGTGATTGCTGGCAGATCTTTTTCGTAGAACAGATTATATGAGAAGCCAGGACAAACCTGGAAAACTTGATGGGACTGACAGTGTTGATTGGGCACATCTGTCATGGACACTGTGACACACACATTTCAGAGGTTGTGGCGAAACAATATCCCAGTGCTGTATTCACAGTGACAGTTACAGTGATTTTCTTTATCCATTACTATTTCATCTTTGGGGTTTATTGATCATTTGTGGAAAACACAAATAGAAAAAGAGAAGCTTTAAATTTTTATGTATTTTTCTGCGTCTTCTAGTATTCAGCTTATATTTATTCCAAAAAGTGTGTGTATATATATGTATATGTATTTTTTTAAAAGCAAAAGAATGTGTTGGCAAGTTCAAACTAGCTTGTTTTCAACCAACACCCAGCATTTTGGTAAGCATTGATAATGAATTTGACTCAGTATTCACAAGTATGAAGAGAACTTTTCAACCCTCTTGAATTTCCTTCTTGGAGATAGCAAATTGAAAAATATTCTTGTTAGGTAGTGTAGAGGTGATCTGAAATGGTGAGTGCAGTTCTTTGCATACAATTAATGGATGGCAAATTTGCAACTGTGCAGAGACTTAATAGTGTTCACTTTAAAGCACTGAAGTTACAACACTTTCAAAAATCATTCACCTCTCCTTTTCATCCCTTTCTCAAGCAGTGAGGCGAGAATCATACCAAATTAATAGGAGGTTTTGTTTTTTTTTCTCCCAGTTTTACAACTTGGTCTTGAAAGTCTTGTTGCTGCTCAACATATACTTCTTTTGTGTCTGGATAATCGCTGGGAGAAGTAGAGCTGGAGGGCTTTGGTTTTGCAACAGCTCTTGGTTTCTTAGCTTGATGTTTTCTGCCAAGGTGGATTGTGAGGGGGAGAGACGCAAGGGGAGCTCATCACATTGCACAGGAGTGTGTTGGGGAACATGGGAAAGCCCCCAGTCACACATGTATGATGTGTGTCTGAGCATCTGTGTGAGGCTGGTTTGCCATGGGCTTCTGTGAGTCACAGCTGGGCTGCCCCATAGCTGTGGGTCCTGCTGAAGGGTCATTCTCATGGTCAGTTAGCCGAGTGGCAAGCCAGAACAGCTGTAGCAGGGGGTGCCAGTGAGGGGGAACCAAAATGTTCTTTCCTTCCTCTGGGAGTTGGCCTCTGTCTGGTCTTGGTTCCAGAGACATGCTGTACCTGAGATGCTGCTGTGCTAGCTCCGCTTTGCTTAATGTGGTCTTCTGGAGTTTCCACCCAAGTCCCGCGGGCCCCTCTGCTGCGGGGCAGTAGTGGCGGCACGGTGACGCCGGGGCTCTCAGCGCGCTCCTGTCTGGGCGCTGGGCCGCGGCTCGCGGCAGGGGAAGGTTCCAGCTCGGCCTCCTCCGGCGCAGGCACTGTAACGACAAGCCCGCGGTCCCCAGCGCCGCTTGCTAGAAAAACGATCGGGTGCTAACGGGGCTCAGGCGGGTCGCCCGCCCCTCGGCCTAGCTGGCCCGAACGGGAAGACACGCTGTAGCCGCATACCCCTGCTGCTTCGCCTCTGTTTGTTCCCCCGCGCGATCCGTAGTGACCCCTCGGCTGGCTCCGCCCAGCGGTGCCGCTATATAAGGCGGGACGTTGCGGAGTCGGTTGACTTCACGCGGGGCTGCGGCAGGAGGGTGGCAAGATGGCGTCCACGAGCCGGTACGGGAGGCTGGCCTGGGCGCTCGGGGGGGACCGCGCGGAGCAGAGCCGTGCCGTGGGGAAGGAAGCGGGAGGGGCTCCGCTATCTCTCACTGTCCGCGGCTCGGGAGAGAAAATGGCCGCGCCGCCCCTGCTGCCACCCGGGGAGGGGCCGGCGGCTGTCGTCCGTCCTTGCCCGCCTCCGGTGCTCCCGTCTCGGCACGGCTCTCGCTTTCCGGCACAGCCGGCCCCTCTCTGGTTTCCCGTGTCCGCTCTCTCTGTGGCTCTCGGGGTGGCAGGAGGCCTAGGGAGGGCCGCGGGGGGGCTAGGCCTCTCTGGGCTTCTTCGTGTGGGCTGGGTCGGGCGCCTCAGAGGGGCCGCCCGCGACCGGAGGTGGGGAGCGCCGAGGGCGCTGAGCCCGCCACCCTGCTTCGTGTCGTTACTAATCGGTAGCGCTCTGGGAGGAAGCGAGCGTTTTGGGGCATCGCGTGGCGATGCGTGATTTGGTTCCGGAGCACCTGGTTTGCGACAGCCCGGTATTGCCGGCGCTTGAGATGGAGCCCGTTTTCTGTAGGGCCGAGCTCTGGGCTCGGTAGTGCCTTAGCTTCGCTGAGCGCGGCTCTAGGGGAGGGAAGCCTGCACTTGTGCCGGGGTGTCCCGGTCTTACGGGGATTGAGCGCTTTCCTCCGTGTCCCGCGGGCGGGCGGAGCCCCCAGGGTCGCTCGGCCCGGGCTGGGCAGTGTCCGTCAGGGAGCCGCCACCTCGGCTCGGAGGCGGCGCTGAGCCTGAGCGGCAGTTCCCTGGCCTGGCTCCAGGTTATCTGGTCCTGAAAACAGCTTTTAGGTTGCAACCCTAAATCCGTACCGGCACTACCGTCCGTGGCCAAACGGGTCTCGGGCTCTGAATTTGGCTTTTTCCCTGGAGCTGTGTCGAGGTTTTCTTTGAAGTCAGGAATGAAGGCGGGTCCATGGAGCGGACTGTGGCGTGAGTGTGACTCCTGCTAAACCTGTCCCAGAGTCTAGGGACTGCTTCCTAGTAGTCTTGTAACTCGGGAGCTATTTGCTGAGGTGGCCCTTACACGTGTCGTGCTTTCGGTAGTTGGTTCAGCACAGTGAACCTGTATGGCACAAGGAGTGTGGTATATGCAACTAGATAAACGAGTTAAAGTTGGTGTAAGAAGACTTTTTTGCAGCGTTTTGTGAAGCTAAATACTGAAGCTAAACACTTCTTCCAGTATTCTTTCAGACTTCTGGATTTGTGTTTCTTTTGCTTAGTGTGTCGCGAGCCTTTTGAATTGTGTCAAAAGTCAGATGATTGCAAATGCTTTGTCAACAGTTTTGTCATATGAAACTACTGCCTGGGAATAGTGAGAAGGGATGTAGTTAAAATAGCTTTTATGTAACATTTTGAAACATAATTTACATCTGTAGATCCTGTCTGTACCTGTTCTTTCTGGAGACCTTAATCTTAAGAGTGATACTGATTTTTCAGTTTTGATTTCAAGTCTTAGATACTTTTCTGAACAGCCACCAGATGAAAGGGTGTGAGATTTTTTTATAAACTTTTTACTTAATCGGAAATATAAAAAAGAGTAGAATGTATAGATTAGACTGAAATAATGAGGGAAAGAGCTCGGGATACAATTAAAAGAATTAGAAGTTTAGTTTTTTTTTTTTCCACACAATCAGATTAAAGTTTGTGATCACCTTCCTTACCCTTTGCTCAAGCAAAATGCCTTTGTTGAATATAGGGACCTAATAATAAATCACTCTAATTTTGAAATATTTGATTTAAACTGTTACTAAACAGTCCCTGGAATCTTGAATAAGGTACTTTGAAAGTATTTGATTAGAAACAGTTGGTTATTACTCTAGTCAGTAAGGAAAAGTTGTTGTGTTAAGTAATGCTACTGCTTTACAGGAAGTTTTCTTTAGCAGCTGTAACTCTTCAAGATATACGGATGTGAAAGAGACAGATCCTTGTTACTAGAAGCAGTTGTGAAGTAATCTCCATGAGCTGATTTTTTTTTTTTTTATGATCTTACAATTAATTCGTTGTTTAAAGTGGGACTTTTTTGTTTTTTACAAATATTTGAATAATAAAAGTGATGAAATCAGCAGTTTCCTAAAAATGTGTTATGTGTGTACTACTTTCTGAATTAAGGACCTGGTAAGTAAAATTGATCTGATTAAAAACTGAGTGAGAATGCTCTTGTGGAATGAAACAATCGCCACTAGCTTCTTGGGGAACTTAGTTTAGTGATAGACTGTTAAGTTAGACTTAATTAAGTTTGATATTTAGATTTTTTTTAATGTCTTTAATTTGAAGTTCTTTTTATACAAGGTACATAACAAAAGAATCCAAATATGTTATCCAGAATTTTGATTGTTAAATGTAGTGTTACAGCATTTAAATAAAAGTTAAAGTTCAGGTTGATATTCATTTAAATCACTGTAAATTCTGTATTATTAAAGTGTTCATTTTAGCAAGGAGCTTTTATACTTTAGGATATGCAGCCTGCTTAATTAAAACTATTTTATGCTTTTTTTTTCTTTTAAGTTTGGATGTACTTCCAAGAGTGACTTGTCCAAATCATCCAGATTCCATTTTAGTAGAGGATTACAGAGCTGGTGATATGATTTGTTCTGAGTGTGGGCTTGTAGTAGGTAAGTAGCCATTCATATTTTTGAAGAATTACCATGTAACTTACATCTTGTGTGTAGATTTGTTTTGTAAGATACTTTTAGTACTAAAAGACTTTCTTGTGATGACAGAAAGGTTTATTTTATGGTATTATGTTGGATAAAAGGTTACTGTTTTAAATAATTAGTCTTCTGACAGCTTCTTGCATAATGAAAATAATTGAATTGTTTAAAGATTGAAAACTTCAAATATGTTGTAACTTTGAGTTAGACTATTGTGCTGTCTAGTCCAGTATTCTGTCTTCAATCAGGACTGTATAAGTAATAAAACCCCTTCATCAAAGAGCTTACAAAAAAAAAAATATCTCAGTTTCCCATTAGTTAGATAGGGGTTATGTTCTGCCCTGAAGGATTTCTCTTTACATAGTTGCCAGCACCTGTTTTTATTAATATCTTCTCCAAAGGCTTTTAGTTGTTCTCCGAATAAATACCCAGTTTTCATCCAGAAATTTGCTGAGCTCTTTTACTTGGTTCATGTGGCAGCAACTTCCACAGGCTAAACTGTGTTTCTAAGTTTAATGGAAAAGCCTTTTAGGTGTTGTTTTCATTTGAATGGGGGGGGGTGGCAGAGAGAATAATGTTGTCCTAGAATATGCTGCATATGCATATTTATGTAACTCTTATAGAATGAGCATCTTACTGTGAGCTTACTGTTCTTACTCCTTTTGGCTAAGAAACTTCATGGTTGCATAATGATTGTTCTGTAAACATAATTTATTTCTGTTAGGATTTTTTTTTTTTTTAGATGTGTCCTGACCCAAAGAAAATCCTGTTTTGAGGGTTCATGTTCCGGTGATTTTTTCAGTGGAGCTAAATATTTCAGATGTTTTTATATTCCTCTCTTCTAGAATGTGGTGATTTTATTCAGACTCTTGTCTTGCACTGAGCTAAAATTTTTTTGAACAGCTGTTAGCTCAAAGTGAAACTTTTATTAAGTTGCAGCAAAAGTAACACTAAGTTAGCCAGGTGACTAAAACCACGTCTTTTGTTTATGCAAAAAGCAAGCTTCTGTATAGCTTATTAAAGTAAATGTTAAAATATTTAAACTTGAGTACCACTTTCTTTTAAATCTATCAAACTGTTTAAAAGGGTAGGGAGAGGATTGTTAGTTGCTTTGGTAAAAGAAGGGCTGGTTTAAATTGCATGAATTATAAAGAGAAAGGAATCATCATAAATTTGCTGGTTGATTTTTTTTTTTTTCACAGCAATACTCCCTATAGAAATATGGTAATAGGCTTCTAAATTACTGGTCAAAACTAGCGTGGTCCATGTTCAGCTCTTTGTGTGGCTGCCATAGAAGTGGAACCCAAAGTTTAGAAAAGCCCATCTTGAACAGTTTGTAACTTTTAAGGTAATTCTGTCTTTAGAAGAAGAGGGAAAGGTTTTGCTTTGATATGTTTTGGTTTTCATTAGTGACTTGGGAGCTTATCAGAAATTTCACTTCGTGTACCTTCTGATACCTTGTCACTGAGTATTATTGCTGTAGAGATTTACTTTCTGCTCCCTTAAATCAATAATGGTGGAGGTTTCTTTAGTCCAACTAGTCAGCATTTTTGATGAGCGTAATCATCAAAATATTAATACAAACTTCTGCTGTGTTGAATTTTTAAAATGTTTGAAATAGTTCTCTTTACAGCTTACATTACTCTAGCATTTTGTCTTCAGTTGTGCAGTGTTGTTTTTAAGTAGGCCTTTCTATGGCTTTACCACTGAAAGGCTTTAACATTTACTTTCCTTGGCCTGATTATTCTCATTCTGTCTTGCTTTTCCTCAGCACTGTAGTTTACCTGCATACATCCAGTCCATTAGCTAGGGTATTTAGCAGCTAGTTTGGAAAACCAATTAAATCAGAAATAAATAGTTCTAGAGTGCATAACCTAACAGAAGTGTGAACATGCAACATCTGCTGTTGTGGTCTGGTAAGAGATTCAGAGGAGAAAAACGGATGTGATTCTTCATGCTTGTTCTCTGGAGATGCGTGTGAGGTAGGGATGCTTTAAAGGGGAGAAAACAAAATTTAATATCCAGGTGAAAAAGCTTTCACTTGTTTGTTGCAGATTCCATGATACATGTTCCTATTTAGAGACTAGTGATTTAATTTCCTGTTCTTACATAGAAAAGTCATGGGTTTGTGTTTCAAAGCTTGAGGTGTAGCAGATGTGAATACAACCAACTGAGAACATGTTTTGAAGTGGGCTGGAAGTTAGTGGGGTCTTTATCACTGAAGAGATCAATTAGAACAGTTTTAAAAGCCCAGAGACTCAATACACTGTAGCCAAAGAAGTGTACAGGTTTATTTAAAAATACTGTGATTTTGATGTCTGCAGGGCACTGCTGTTATACGTAGGGTGGAATGGAAAGTGCTGGGTTTGTGCATTTGTTTTACTGGTGTAAAGTACATAGTGATGTGACTTAACTGGTTTGTTTCTTTGTGGTTTTTTTTTGTGTAGTATAGTCTGGCTGAAATCAGAGCAAAGAGTCTTTGGCTAGATAGCTGCATAGATATTTTTCAGGTTTTTAATCAATCATCTGGGAACAGGAGATGAAATCTGTATGAGTAGTATGACTGAGGTTGCATTCGTCAGGTCTTCACCCTAGCTGAAAGGGTGAAACAGTGGAAAACTTCAGGGGAGTGGGAGGCTAGGAGAAAGAGGAGCTTATCTCTGATAGAATTTCATGTCTTAGGCAGAGCTGTATATTGGAAGTACTGTTTTGTAAGTGGATGTTTAAGATTTTTTTAATCAAAAGTAAGTTTTTTACTCATAGGTTTTGTTCTTAAAGTCTCAGTAAGACAAATTTTAAGTTAAATCCAGTATGCTGATTTTTCTTTGCACATTTTTCACTTGCTCTAAATAAGTTGTGATGTTTTTCTGTACAACATTAAACCAATTAAATGTAGTAATGTCACTATGGCTGGAGCTAATGGCAGTTCCTGCTTCAAGACATTGCTTCAGTCTAGTAAAAAGTCTCCGTTGCCTTTTTGCTGTTACTTGCTTAGTTTGTGTTCCTACACCTCTTCATGGTGACTGCTTCTCACTTGTTAACTTTTCCTTGTGTTAATTGCCTTTTGCATGAGAGGCAGTTGGGAAGCCTAAATTGCAATTATACACAGAATTTTGATACTAATCTGGATTGACATGCATCTGAAACTGCAATGTTCAAGTTTAGCTGATGTCTGAAGTCTTGTGTTTTATTGCATGTACTCTTTTCCTTGATGGGCTGGCTTGAGAATTCCTGAACAGAGCACTTAGGGTTTAGGGAACTATGTTCTCTGCTCATAGCTCAGACTTAGGGGAGAAGCTTGGGTTCAAGGGCACGGTAAGGATAGTAAATCCCTCTTCTTGACAGGTAAATATTATAGTTACTACCTTGTAGGCAGTAAAAAAATCCTGGAAGTCAGCTGATATGGCTGAAGAAAGCAGAATTAAAGTGGAATGCAAAGGACTGAATTTTCTTGATGTAGAAAGGTGTTCAGCTGAATTTCAGAGGCAAATAGTGGTACATACCACTGTGTAGCATCTCAGCTGGGTGGGAATGCCTTTCTGATCTAAGAGTATCCTTAATGTTCTGTACAGCTCCATTAAATCACAGAATCACAGAATGTCAGGAGTTGGAAGGGACCTAGAAAGATCATCTAGTCCAATGCCCATGCCCAAGCAGGATCACCTCGATTAAATCACACAGGAAATGTGTCTTAGTGTGCTGGAGTAGGAGGCAGTTCATTTTCAGTTTTACTGATTTTTTTTCTCTCACTCAGTAGCTCTACTTAAGTAGGCAGGTATGGCTTGGGAAAGAACAGTGCTCTTACATAGAGTCTTTTTGCGTAGCCTTCTAAAAGTCTGTCTTCAGCTGATGAGATCCCATATTAACTCCGTTTTGAATTGGGTTATGACCTGTATTCAGATGTTTATTCTTGTTCTGTGTATACCTGAGTGTCCAGTTAAATAAAATCCGTGGAAAACGTAGATATCCATAGATAGATGCTTATTTTCTGAAAACCAAAGAAACCTCACCCCTCCCTCACCCCCAGCAAGTGAAGGTGCTTGAGGGCTCATCTGGGCAGTTACATGTTTATGTCTATGCTGGTATCTTTGTAACTCCAAGTGGTGAACAATCTTCTCACATTTGGCTGTGTGTCCATGATTACTTCTTTTTGTATTATCAACATGTTAAAACTAAAATGGAAAATGTCAATTATTTAATAAATAGGCAAACATCTTTAAATATTGATGTGTGTTATGCTTAAAGAAATTCTAAATAGTTGATTTTGCACAAGCATTCATGGGTTTTGATTTACACAAGGAATTTGTAATATGAAGTAATTTACTAGCCTTTTCCAGTCAGCATTTCAAATAGTCTGTGTTACGTCTAACCCCTTTCAGCTTTAAGGACAAGGGTGATGCTTCTAGCAGTTGTAGCAGTAGTGCTTTTAACAGTGGAAGCATAGACTTTGGATGTCAAAAGTTGGCTTCTTTTGACAGGCTTTGTGGTAAGCATCACTCTTAGCGTGAAATTTCTTGGAGGGTGGAGGAGATTTTCTAGTTGCTGGGTTCTAAGCTGGGAACCGAAGGAGCCACTAAAAAGAATGCTTCCATTAATTGAAGTGTGAGACTTGGATAGTGGAATAACAGTAAAATTCTGAATACTCCTATTCAGGGCAAATAAGGGCCAGAAATGATCTGAGCTCCTCTGGTGGAAAAGTCCAAAGCCTCTTATTTTTGTGATGTAATGTAGACCAGGCACAACACTTTTGTTGAAATTGTTGTTTGGATCATCCTTTGCATGTACACAAGTCTGCAGACAGCTGACTGGATTCATCCACAAGGCTGTTTCACATTTCTGCTTTGATTTGCTTCCTCCAAAATTATTCCAGGTTGATGACTGAGGAAGCTTGGAGTCCTTTTGAGTTTGTCATCCTTTTGATATGCAGGAGCTGCTAAGCCTTTGTTCTTCTGACAGTCATTTGCCCACAGTGCTGTGGTGTCTGTTTGAACCCATAGCTGCCCATAGGTACTGGTATGGTGCTGTTGATGTCTGGAGACTAGTTGTTCTGTTTGGTGGGGGTGTGTGGTGTGGGGTGTTTGGGGTGTTTTTGGGGTTGTGGTTTGTTTTTTTTTTGGTTTTTTTTTTTTGTTTAATATCTGAAAGCCTGGTCTGGTTCTGTTACTTGAGCTCAGTGAATAGAATTTGTGAACAGACTGGTGTTACTGTAGGTGGTGGTTTGTTTGTGGTATTGACTATTGAAAGCAAGATAACTTTTTGCAAAGAATGTTTCTGTCTTACAAAATGCAAGAAATTTTGTAGAGAAAGCTGTGACTATGAAATTGTGTGTGTGATGGGTTTTTTGTCTGTCCCTCCCAGAATTTATGTTTTGTTAACATTCAGTGCATCTGGTCCTGTTTAGAAGTTCTAAGGCTGAAAACTGAGGAAGAGTTTATATTTTGCAAACTACGAAGTTGAGTGTTACTGCATGGGGCAGTGTGTAAAATGATAAATAGAATATGGAGGAGTAGGTGTCTGGAGTGTACTGTGTGTAGTTGTGGGCTGCTCAGTACCAGAAAGGTAGTGACTTGCTGGAGTGAAGTCTAGCAGTAGGTTGCAAAAGTGATTTAGGACCTCGAGCAGCTCCCGTATGAGGGGAGACAGGAAACTGGGACTGTTGGCCTGAAAATGAAAAAGCTCAGTTTAGCCTGTCTCAGTGCAGTTGCAGATCTTAATGATTCTTCTCAGCTTGTAGCTGGCTACCTGGGTTTTTCATTGTAGTTTGTCTCAGCACCTCATTCCTCTGGTTAATGAGGACTTGGCTAATATGAATTGTAATTATCTGGATTTTTAAGTTTTGCATTCTAAGATGCTTTTAATTAAAAATATGTGCTCGCTAGATGGCAGCAGATGCCTTAACTAGCTGTAAGAATGAAACATTCTAAGCAGTAGGTATTTTTGTACTTAAAGAGCAAGTAAACATTAAGTCATAGAATCATAGAATCATAGAATTTTAAGGCTGGAAATGACCCCTAAGATCATCTGGTCCAACCATTAACTTACCGCCACCAAGTCTACCCTTAGACCATGTCCTCAAGCACTGCATCTACCTGTCTTTTAAACACCTCAAGAGATGG
>VXBZ01004243.1:888384-940638 GCA_013399135.1 Heliornis fulica
CGCCAGGCTGCTCTCCAGCCACTCCTGCCCAAGCCTGTAACGTTGCCTGGGGTTGTTGTGACCAAAGTGCAGGACCCGGCATTTGGCCTTGTTGAAGGTCATATTGTTGGCCCCAGCCCAACAATCCAGCCTGTCCAGATCCCTCTGCAGGGCCTTCCTACCCTCCAGCAGATCGACACTCCCACCCAATTTGGTGTCATCTGCAAATTTACTGAGGGTGCATTCAATCCCCTCGTCCAGATCATCTATGAAGATGTTGAACAGAACTGGTCCCAACACCGAGCCCTAATGCCATAGTTCTGTTAAGATCAAAAGATTAATTAATAATACATGAGAGTCGATGGAATGTATAGCTAATGTTAAAGTTCCTGTTAAAAAAAAGGCTTAAGAACATGCCTTCTTAGGATTGTTTCAAGACTGGATATGGAAGATAATACTAGTTTAGGCTTGAATTTCATCCTATTTCTTGGTTTGATTGAACCACTTATAATTTGAAGCTATATTATCTTCATATAATATAAGACAATAGTGTGTATTATTATAATATGCATAAGTTTGATAATACAAAATGCAAAAGGAGAATAAAATATGTGTTACGAGGTATTGCAAGTGGAGTGCATCATTAAAATAGCTGATACTACTTCTCTAAATATGTAACTGAAAATTCAGGGGCTTGTTGAATGGAAGGATTTTCCTTTGAGAAATGACTCTGTGATGGGGGGAGAGTAAACATACAGATTTTGTGATGTGTAGATATTTTTAGCTAACTAAAAAAAGACCCAAACATCCCAACAAAAACTATTCACAATGATGTGTTGATATTGACCCGAGTTTACCTTTTCAGTTCAGCAGTGTGTGCTTTTTGCATTTGGCAGTTGTGAAGAAAAAGCCAGCTTGGTCTGAGGTTTTCCATCCTGAATAACACTTCTGCATTTCACTGAATGTGCTTTTCAGAGGGTGGGTAACCCGAGTAGTGGAGTTTGCAGTGTGTGTTTCCACTAGAGCCTGCATGCTAATCTATCGGACTGTGTTTTAATGAGCAACTGGATACTGAAGAGCTGTTCAGGAAATGAAAAGGGACAATGGAGGAAAAACTGCTCAGAAACATGCTTCAGGGTCTGGAGTTGCTTCCACAGAGGTTGGGTGCAGTAAATGGCATCTTTTGTGAGTATTGCAGAGGAGGAAGCTGAGGAGATGAACTCATCTGTTTGATGAAAATTAAATAAAGGAGTGTCTAATGTAACCATATCTAATGAAGCTTATTTTTGTTCAAATGGACTGCATCAAAAGGAAGCAGTGAAGGGAATGTGCAGCCACTCCCATACTTATCGCAGCTCGACAGCATTGCCAAAACCAATATAATAATGATATGAAAAAGCAGAGAGGATTTTACAAAAAAACTTATGGGGAGATTTGTTTTACTCTGATGTTTGACTGTCAGACCCGTTTTCCAGGTGCTTCAGGAAAGCCTGTGAGTAGTGTGGAACCCAGCAAATTCAGTTTAGGACTGTTAACTCAGGACCTGTCTTCAAGGCTGATTCCTTACGCTGCTTTTTGTAAGACTGACTTTAGACTGACAAGAGTTTGTTTCAGTCACTCAGAGTGGGACTTAACTGCACCTGTACTAATGTCACAGTTCCAAAGTGTTTTTTATGTTGTGAAGAGTTAAATGCCACTCTTTTCTTTTTTTTTTTTTTTTTTTTTTGTATGTGTGTTAAATGGGATAATTGGCTGCTTGTAGCTGAGTATATTTACCATCTATGGAAACCTTTTAGCCTATTCTGTATTTGTTAATATTTCTAGCTTGCATCACACTTTTATAGAAGCCCTTTGAAAAGTGCAATGCAATTCCTAGGACCTCTGTATTTTAAATAAGACACCAAGAGTATACAGGACAACTTCTTTTCTGTGATAGCAAATTTCTTGGCAAAGTAAATATATTTGCATATTGCATTTTAATTACATAAATGCTTTATATTCTGTGATTTGTTCTACTTAATCTTTTCTCACTCTGAAATAGTAGTCTCAATCCTCTGTTTGTAATGTGTTTGCCAAGACAGGCAGTGATATAACACTTTTTTGTTAGAGCAGGAGTGGTTCATAACTCACACGAGGCAGATCCCCGAGTGAGTCATTTAGGTCATTCCCACTTGTGTGGAAAAATATTACATCATTGCTCTGTACTCAGTGTTCTATTTATACCATGCCAGAATTTTAAGTACATTTTGCTTTTTTTAGATGCTGTAAACAGTACTGGGGGGTTGTCTTGAAGTTACAACTAGGCCATAGAAGGAGCATTGCTGAATCAAATATTTACAGGAGCTAGAGGAGCATGCTGTCTGCTAATTTAAGCTTGTAAGAGGGGTGAGACCTTTGTAGCAGAAAGAATGGATCCATGTATTCTTTTGCTCTGCTACATTCTTAACCTCCTAGGCTTTGATGATTTTTAAACTGATTTTTTTTCTCTCCTTGGCTTTCATTAGAGCAATAAATGAAGGTGGAGCATAGCTGTGATCATGTCTGACAAATATTGATGAGAGCACCTCTAAACTAAATTAGTTCTTATTGGTTGTGGTGATTTCTTAGGGCTCATCCACAGCTTTCAATTTCAGGCATATTTCTTGTATAATTTTATTTCAAGAATAAAGATCCTCATTCAGACTAGATTCCTCCCTCTCTTCCCCAAGGAACTGTGCAGTTGCACCACGCTGTCCATTGTTCCTGTATTTTCTCCAGCTTCTTCTGTTGTTTGCAGAGTGCTTTTGTCTGTCTGCTTACGACTTTATTCGGGTAAAGCAGCCTCTCTGGTTTCATGCTGAGGCTTCCATACCAGAAATTTTCCTAGCAGGAATGCTACTTAGTTTCTGCAGGCTTTTCTTGCACAATACACTTCAACACTGATAAAGGTAGGGAATTTTTCCTCAGGTTTAGCAAATCAGGGTGACAATTAACATTGAAGTTTCATTTGATAGCCTACATAGTGCTTTAATCTGCTTTACTGGAAAACACTAAGAGAAGTGTTGGTGCTTTTCTGTATGTGTATTCCTAAAAGCTCTGTGGTATTGCTCTGGATGCAACACCTTTGCAATGCAGCTTTTACCAGACATGAATAGCAGGGACTGCACTGCCAAGTGCAGGAGGGTGTGTGTGGGTTGTGTGGGTGTTTTTTTGTGTGTGGATGTTTCGTTGTTTGGTTTCTTCTAAGGTTGTTTCCTCGTGCTTACTCTAGGGCTCTTGCCTGCATCGGAATCTGCGTTAGAGTTATTTCTCAATCTGACAAGTTGCTGTAGGAAAGGTTTTGATGAATCTGAGATGCATAGAGGACTGCAAGGAAAGTGATTTCATTCAGAGACTCTGTTTAGTGCTTTTTCTGCTTACTCTGTATTATTCCAGGTATAACAGGGACAATTGACCTTAAGAATAAATAGTTGTCTATATATATTTTGTTTTGATACTGTCAGGCATCATAAATGAAGTGGAGTTGGATAGGGCTAGACCTCCCTTCAAGAACAAGAATTAAGCCATAAAATGTCATTATGGTGGGTTAGAAGGCAGCATATTTCAGAGTCCCAGAGACCTGAAGCTCATACAGAGAAGTGATTTACTGCAGCTTAATGAGATGGTGCATGATAGATAACCCACATATGTGCTTTGAACACATGGCAACTGTGAGAGAACTCGTTAAGTTACAATAACTTATTAATCTAAGGGCTGAGAACATCTGTACGCAACCATGACCACCAGCTTGAAATCAAGGGCTTGATTCCTTTTGTGTATTGAAGACTCCATGATACTCTTGAAGGATAACTGTAACTTCTTGTGTTCTGGATGCATCTGTCATTTATATTTTCTCTGCAGCTGTACCTGCTTGTTTTTTTTTCTTGTTTTTTTGTTTTCTTTTTTTCTTTTTTCTTTTTTTTTCTTTTCTTCTTTTTTCTTTTTTTTTCTTTTTTTTTCTTTTTTCTTTTTCTTTTTTTCTTATTGCTGTCAACTTAATTTCTAAGTTCCAAGTGGTTTGGTACATTGCCTTGCAAGTTACTGTTCTGTTTGGGGGTGCCCAAAGACTGCCACCTTATAATGGGGAGCTCAGAAGTGTAACTTAATGTTTCCTGAAGTGTTTCAAAATGCTACATTAACTCAGACTGCTGTTTCTGTGCACTCAGGTGACCGGGTGATAGACGTGGGGTCAGAGTGGAGGACTTTCAGCAATGACAAAGCAACAAAAGATCCATCTCGAGTCGGGGATACCCAGAATCCTTTGCTGAGTGATGGCGACTTGAGTACAATGATTGGCAAGGTAACACTTAAAATACTAAACTGTACTAAGTTTCATGGTTTTTTTTTATGCAGAGTACATGTTTGCATATCCACGTGGAAACTATTTGGAGAACATGCTTACAAAGAGATCTTAGCTAAACTGAACCTTTACATTTCAGTGGTGTGTAAAATGTGGCTTTTTTCTGGTGGTAGCAGGAAGGGGTGGACCTCTTCAACAAAAGAAAAGTTTGCAGTGCTATGGAATTACCTGCCACTCTTAACTGTGTCACTATAAATAGAAAAGCTGATTTGCAATCTTGAAAGAAAAATTTTTGACTCTCGTGTATTTGAAATGGTGCTGAACTTGCACTTTTGGTAAAGAAATCTGTGCCAGGTTCATGTTGGAAACCCAGAGATCTACGTGTGTGTTGTACATGTCCTTGATGTAAACCTTATAGCACTAAATGTGGAATTCTGTCATGGTGTGAGTGCTCCAGAAGAAAGTATTCAGTGTATAGTTGAGCTGAAATTTAGTGATACAGCCATATCCTGTTGCTTTCCACGAGAGGGCATGGTTAATCATGTAAATGCACTGCTTTTAATGAGGTAGTGAGCCAGGTAAGTTTTCATTCTTCAGATTTTGCAGTAAAAAAAAACACCCAAAACCTAAGATGGTTCTTGTGTATTTCTGATAAATAGTTGTTAAAAACATAATGCTGCTTTGTGTGTTGTGGTATATGCACTCCAGCATTTTTCAGAAGCTGTTGTTGCTCCGATGTTCCTAGGATGAATTAGACATACCTAAATATATATGGATACAAATAGGGGAGCATCCACCATACCTCTTGCTCAAGAAGTCTGTAAAGAGATGAAGTCAACTAGGGAATACTGACACAGACAACTAATTTTTCACCATTGGTGAAAAAGAAACCTGTTGAAAGGATTGTCCAAGTAGATGCTTGTGTTTTATACAACTCTAGGCTTTGCTGGCCACTAGATTTTTAAGGTGCCTTATGGTGGCTTTTGGAATGAATATGTTCAGGCAAACAAATTTCTGCACTGCTCCATCAAAAAAGTTGACATCACTAGGTAGCTCTGTGAAGTAGTGCAGAAGGCAGCACTGGAGCTTTTAATGTCACCTCTGTATGTCCAGAAAGACTGTAGATATCAGGGCTTGGATTTCTGTTCCAAACTTGGTCAGCTGTGATAAAGAGCAGAAATACTTCTTTATAGACAGATGGAGAAATGGGCTGTTTGCTCCAGCTTCGCAGTGTTGTCTCGTTTTGGGACTGTGTAAGTACAGGGTTTGTTTCTGGGAGCTTAGTTTGATTCTGTAGGTGGAGTGAGACTTTCCGAGTTCTTCCAAAACCTGCATTTTGGATAAAACCCAAAAGATATTTAAGCTAAAGATACAACCTGTATTTGGGTGAATAGTGATCAGTGCTGTGACTTCTAGACTAAGAGGGATAGCAGACTCAGTGACAGAATTAAAGATAGTAAAGAAAAGTGAAGTTTGTTTTTTCAGTGAAAACCAAAACTTTCAGAGATGGGCATTCATCAACCAGACCATCCCAGAGCAAGCATGACAAGATTCACAGCAGCAGAGAGCCGTTCAGTGAAGACAAGATGCCAGAATGTCACTGTGGTGTGATTGAACCTGTGAGAACTGCAAAAAAATATGTCCAAGTGCTGGAACTGCCACAATCATGCTGGAGAATGTCGAGGGTATTTTATTTTCATGGGAGTAATCACAGGAAAGAGATATTTTCTACAGGAAGCTGGGAATCTCTGACAAACCAGGATGTATTCTGTACAAGAGTTCCTGTGTTTGTCTTGCCAGTGAGTGGGGGCTCAGATATGTCAGTTCATTGATGTGAACTCTGTAGCTGCATTTTTCCTCAGTCATGTGGAAGGAAGAAAATGGCTTATATCACAAGATGCTGAAGAAATTTTCTATTGGTGCAGAAGGGACCTGAATTCTGCAGCAGTTACAGCTAAACTGAGGAGGTAGTAATTTCTCAAGCAGTAGGCTGAGATAAGCATTGTCCCGTGTTGAAGAAGGTGAAATTGGTATATTAGGGAGACTCAAGTTTCTCAGGAGGTCCATTCTAGCCCCTACAGTTCTGTGATTCACGAGGGAGGTAAGTAGTATCAGAGTAGCAAGCAGCCTTCATGAATTTCAGAGAATGAAGCAGGGTAAGATTGCATTTTCTCAATTAACAGTTCTTGGAGTGGACCCCAGACTTGTGTGCCGGAGACTGCTTTATTCTTTCTCATGGGACAGTTAGCAGAACTATTCCTTCCTGCTTGAGGTAGAGCTGAGGATAGCAGAATCTTGAAAACAAATAGCCAGGAAAAAACCCAAACCAACAACCAACTACAAACCAACCACTTGCACTACCAAAAACCGCCCAACCTCAGCCAGTGTTGTGGAAAATCCAGAAGAGGACATTGATAATTTTCATGGTACATCATATTTGAGATCTCCTCTAAATTCCTGGGAATGTAGGTGGAAGTGGAGCCCAAACCACTCCACTGGCCAGGTAAACAGTAAAATTCTGGTGGCTGGCTGTTGCCTTGAAATAGTAGAGGAAGGGCTGGCGGGGGTAGAATGGTTTGTCTCTGTTCACTTTGAAACCAGGAGATGCTGCTTCAGGACTCCTTCCTACTGGGGTGTGTGGTCTCTATCTGCTAGCAGCAAGAGAGTCTGCTTGGCCTATGCAAAGGGATTAGTTCCTAATTGGTTTTAGTACTTAAGGGACCCATCTGTCTGAGGCAGTGACAGCCTGTGTTGGAAGAGAGATTAGTTTGTGGAGAGGAGGATGAACAGTGTAGTTGTGGTGGAAGTGGCTTGCATTCTTCATGCAGATCGGTAGGATATTGGCACAGAACTGTGTCTTGCCAAATGTAGATACTGTGTGCCACAGTTGATCTGATGACAGTGCAGATCATTTGGGACTTTGTGAAGTCTGCTGTTAACTGTGACTTGAATGTCGGAATATTATACTTATTTCTACATAAGGATTTATGTAAAAATCAAGAAAAACAACTGAAGCAGCAGCTTCTAGATCTGCCTTGATATGAAGAAGTCTTTTTTTTTTTCGACTAAAAGAAAACAAGTTTTGCTACCTGTCTTACGGAAAAAGTTGTCTTTTGTCACCCTTTGTAGTTACCTTGTTCCTTTTGCAGTGAATGCATCTACAAGAGAATTTAGGTTGGTCTAACTAATACAATCTCTTGGTATAGAATTCCTGTCGTTTGATCAGGAATATGGCTACTGTCAGACTGTGTGGCCTGGATCAAGAAGTGCTGTATATTGATAAGCAGTGGCAAGATAACCAGGGCTAGTGGCTGAAAAGAGGAAAGGATCCATTAGACTGTATAATGGACTATTTGTACTGGACAAGAGGATTGCTGAGCTGGGGGCATACCGTGGTGCTGTTGGTAACTTCAGTGATGTGGATGATGTTGGGGATACTTGTACTTTCTGCTGTTAAAGGGTGCCTGGGGCACAAAGGTGTTGGCTGCCAGCACTTTAAGCATAACCTACCCTGAGCCCATTCAGAGATGACCACTGTTTACCCACTATAGCTATCTTCGAGGCTGTTGCCAGGATTGTGTCCATGAGGTTTCTGCTCTATGTGAAAGCCGGACAGGTGGGACTCGGGAGTTTGAGAGCCACCTTTCTTGATGAGATGGTGAGGTTATGAGCAGAGGTCTCGAAGTCACAGCAGTAAACCACCCAATTCTCAGTCTAATTGATTTCAGATAAAACTGTGAGGCTTTTGTTTTTTCCACGAAGGGAAAGGGATTCCTAATGTTGCTGTCAGGGGCTGAAGTCAATGAAGCAATGTCCTTCAATTGGAAGCTCCAGAAGGAACGTAGATGGTGCATTTCAGTAGCAAGTGCAGGGAGAATAGCTGTGGTTTCTTGAAGTGGTTGAGATGGAAGAGTATTTTCCAACCCTTTTATAGCTGTGAACTGTATATTTGGTATGGCTCTTTGAGAGTGCTCATACTGACAGGGTGAAATCCTTTGTCTAGCAGTACTTGTCTGTAGCTGCATTGGTAGTTTCAGGATACAATAAGCAAGTGTTGGAAGGAAAAGGTAACCAACCGTAAGTACTAGTGAGAAAGTAAAAGCTGAGAGGTTAAGGAGCACCATTTAAAAAAAAAAATCTTTCAGGTGCTGTATAGTAGGTCAGGGAAATCCCTGTGACGAAGGGGAGCACTTGATGGGGTGAATACTTGAAGGGGTGCATGGGTAGAGCACCCTTTCCTAGTAAAGAACTATCTGGCATGAAGCCTGAGTAGGTGAGGACTAGGGACTCGCTGTCAGGGTTGATAAGCTCATAAGGTTGTGGTTGCTCTTCTGGCATCTATGTTTTGAGTATGTGCAGTTCCTTTGAGCGTTTGTGCAGAACACTGGTCTAGGAGGCTGTGATACATGGGAGTGTTGGAATGGGATGCAGGGAACGGGTTATGACCGATGGCCAGGAAGAAGCCTTTTGACCTGCCGTGTGTATTTTAGGACAAGGGAAGTTGTTCTGATGTAATGTCTGAAAGGAAGCTCTAGTATTGCAGGCATGCTTGTAGTGCTCTTTATGGCCAAAAGCTTTTTTGGCGCTTGATTCTTGTGCTTTGTTTACCCTTAAACTGTACAGGCACCGTTGGGTAGTTGGAGATGTTAATCCACTCAAGGAAGTAGGATTGCCTTTGGAGCAGCCCTCTGCTGTGCTGGTGCCAGGATCATTTCTGGGTGGCCCTTTCATCTGAAAGGAGTAGGAAAAAAAGTATGATGTGGAAGCCTAGCAGTTGTCGCAGAGGGCCTGTTGGAGGGGCTGGGAAGCTTGCGAGGGAGGGTACTGTGCTGGAGTTGTCGGTCTCCACAGCAGTATGACGTGTGTGTGTGTAGCACGGATACGGGTCTCAACGGTAGATGTGTCTACTGAGCTCATCATAAATGGTGTGTAACTGGAGTCCTTGGGTGTAGGGAATAGGAACAGTGTGAACTGTCAAGAGTGTTATTAGTGTCAACCAGAGAACATGTATTAAATGCAGATGTGCAGTAGGGAGAGATTATAGGCTTTTGAAGTAGAAGAGTAATTACCGAGAACGTGGATCAGAAAAGAAGAAACAACCTCTGACCATCTGGGCAACTGAAGAGGACCATAGTCCATGGTGTGGCCTGCCCTTTGTTTGCTGTGTCTTGACCCTGCTTTGTATCACTTGGGCATCCTGATACATTGTTAAGTCCTCAACTTGAGAACTCCATCTGGAAGTGCTGTCAGTCATAGATCAAGATCTGCTTTGTTCATGGTTTTTGGCAAAACAGGTCAGTATAGTAGTCTGTGTGTGCAACAGCCACCATATCAGCTTGTTTAAACGAACAAATGTGTCTGCAATGAAAGTCGGATGCCTCAGCCCAGCTAAATTGTTTGAAGGTGCCAGCAGGAAATCAGTGCTCGCTGATTCAGGGAATCCTGGTGTCCACTAATGATGTGGAGTCATTGTGAGGAAGTGTTTTCCACCTGAGGGAACGCATGGCCGCACGCACTCTGACAGCAAAAAGAGATGATTTACATTACAGATACAGCTTTTCTGACCTCATCAGGCCATGGCATCATCATCAACCATTGCAAATCTGACATGGCACTGTTAAAGATGAGTTTTGGACTGATGACTAACTGAATTGTGTGTTGTGGAAGCTTGTTTTGAAGTTGCCAAGTAGAGCTGGTGGCTCTTGCCTCTCTGAAGACCTGTAGCTTTTCTTTTAAGAGGTCTGTAACTTTCTTGCAAAGGCAGAATATTTGGATATTTACATTTTGCCACAATTAAGACTTGCTACTGCCAGCAGGCACAGTATCAAATTGGGTTCGAATGTGTCATTGGTTTGGATGTTCTCTTTGCCCGTGCCTGATTTTCACATTAGAGTTGTCACTGTAACAGCGGGTCTCCAGCTGGCCATACAATTTCTGAGTCACCAGTCTGCTACAGCACAGATAGACCCCAAATAACTTAGAGGTTGCATAAAAATCTAGCCTTGGCCTCAGCTTTGGTGACAGAAGTATTGAGTTGCACACGCTGACTACATACTATTCATTTTAAACTACTGCTGTATTAGGGAAAAGAAATCCCTGTGTAATCCATGTCCCTTGGAAATCAGCTCAGTGTTTGAGACTCGTGTGAAGTACAGAAGCCCGTGACTGGAACAAGGCTCGGCTGCATGAATCACGTCAGCAAGTACTTGCACAACTGTTGGAACAGAAAGCATTGAATTGAGATGTATAAAGGAAGTTGCTTGTGTTCTCTTGACAATAAATGTTTCTCTTTCAGGGTACAGGTGCAGCAAGTTTTGATGAATTTGGGAATTCAAAGTACCAGAATCGCAGGACGATGAGCAGCTCTGATCGCGCGATGATGAATGCTTTTAAAGAAATTACGAACATGGCAGACAGAATCAACCTCCCTAGAAATATAGTTGTAAGTTCACATCTCCCTTCCTTAAATTGTTCTGGCATTGACTTAGTTAGCATAATATAATGAGCACATGAATTTTTGATATTGCTGCTAATTAAATGGCCTAGAGTTAATTAAATTTAGTCTTCTTGCTTTGAAGGATCGAACAAATAATTTATTCAAGCAAGTGTATGAGCAGAAGAGCCTGAAGGGAAGGAGTAATGATGCTATTGCTTCTGCTTGTCTCTACATAGCCTGTAGGCAAGAGGGTGTTCCAAGAACATTTAAAGGTAAGTTTTGGGTGATACAGATTCAATTCTGGCATGCAGTAAAGTTACTGTCACTGTAGGAGGTTGGCTTTCTAATTCCTAGACTTTGCTGAATTGGTTGTTCTCAGCTATGGCTCGCCTTTGGGGTGGAGGGTAGGAGGGAAGCTGGAAAGCTCAGGCATGGGATTCTTGGTTATGATGGATTTTTAAAAAATAAAATTAGTGTATGAAAGGCATTCAGAGTGTTAGTGAAACATAAAGGGTGTTGCTTTGGTCAGAGGATGAGCAACTTTTCCAGGACAGGGATACAACTTGTTTTGGCATGAAGTGCTATATTTCCCTTCCCAAGCAAGCTGCATTCCTTAGTCCCTTACAAAAACAGGGCACTAAATTAAGTGATTCAGAAATTCCACTAATGTGCAGAGCCCATTTAGTGATGATGGCCTTGATGTTGGCCTTCTTTGTGAGTCTTAATATATTGAGCATCAATTTAGATTATTTTGGGGGAGCAGATGCTGGCAGCCTAAAGTTTAATTTTTTTTCTTTGTTTAGAGATTTGTGCAGTGTCCAGGATTTCAAAGAAGGAAATAGGCCGGTGCTTTAAACTTATTTTGAAAGCTCTTGAAACCAGTGTTGATCTGATTACAACTGGAGACTTCATGTCAAGGTTCTGTTCCAATCTGGGTCTTCCCAAACAAGTACAAATGGCGGCAACTCACATTGCCCGTAAAGCTGTGGAATTAGATTTGGTTCCTGGGAGAAGCCCTATCTCTGTAGCAGCTGCAGCAATTTACATGGCATCACAAGCTTCTGCGGAGAAGAGGACGCAGAAAGGTAAAACTTCACTATTATTTTGTTCTTTCCCCATGTTTTTCTGCTTGAAAGAGAATTCAGTGGTGTTACTTGCACAGACCTCACCCAAGTTTTGTAAGTGACAAGCTGCCATTCTGATTGTGTGCAGCAGGGACCAAACCCCTTCTCCCACTTCCCAGAATGAAAGCTGAATAATTGGTGATGCTCAGTGTAAACTGAGTTTGTGTTTTTCCAGCACTAGGAGCGAGACTGTTGAATGCAGCAGACCAGTGTGTTCGAATGAGTGTGCTGATATTTGCATGTGGGCGTTCTGCTGCTCTGCAATACTCCAGACACCAATGGGGGCAGTTGTAGGCAGCATTATGGCTTTAGGTTATGCTGGGTCTTCAGTCATCCTGGCAGCCAGGGAGTCGCCTCAGTTCATACAAGTTCCCTCACTTCCCATGAGCTTGTGATAAAGATGGAGTGGTGGGAGAGCAGAGGGCTGTAGGTCATCTTTGGCCTACAATTCTCTCCTGGTAGGGTAGCCCTTAGGAAGCCTGGAGAGTTGAGAGCTGTTCTTATGTGTCAGAGCAGTGTGGATCTGCCCCTGGGGCTCAGGAGAAGGGGCCTGTGTGTGTGTCTGGGACAACACATGGGGAAGGAAGGGACCAAAGGCTGTAGTGGTTAGAGCTTGGTGTGATTGAAGGTTTCAAGTGCTGGTAGGTGACTGCAGATCTGTTGCTGTGTCTAGTTCAGGGCAGAAAGGTTAAAAGTGTAGCAAGTTTCTTAGCGGAGAGTCCATTAAGGTAAAGGACAGCCTTTATCTGTCAGGCTGTGGTGCTCTGCTCTGCAGCAATCACTGCTTAGGCTTTCCCTGGAGCTTTCATCTGTTGGCACTCCCATGGGCACTAAGTGATCTTAAAGCCCAAGCAGTCCAGAGCCTTCAGCCTTGCTCTCGCTAGAGCTGTTGGGTTATGTCTCTTCAGAGTGGTCCTTAGAACAACGTACAGCTGCCTGCTATGGACGCAGACATGACTGTGCTCATTCAGTGTCCTCAGACAATGATGAAGACTTTAATTGTTTAAGGTTTAAGTGCCAAACCTGGCTGAATTTTGAATAAATGTTGAATAAATATAAATAAGTTTTAAACAAGTGTTTCCTTTGCTCGTCAAACAGTGCTTTCTGCCTCTGACAGACATATCTTTGCATTTTAAGGTAAACAGATGTAATTTTAGCTGAAGGTACTACTTTTTGCCTATGTCCAATTTTTTTCTGCTGGTTTCGCTTATATTTCCTTAAAGCAGAGAACCAAAGATCCCAGAGATAATGCTGATTTATTATAATGCTGCTGGGCACACATAGAGTTTGCAGTAGGTGCTTCTAATGACTTTTCCACTCTTGGTACTCTGCCAGTTTGAAACTGATACTACTGCAAGATTGGTGGCATAAGTTGAATTACAGCACGTGAGAAGATGGACTTAACCACAGTGACTTAATATTTTGCATACTTAAAACTAATTTTAGCAGGCTTCTGGGAGAATCAGGAATTCCACAAAGTGTGTGGCACTTCTGGTCAGTTATGCTCACTGGTTTCTTCAGGAGAAAGGGCAAAAGTAAAAACTAATCACTTATCTCCTTTTTGTCGCAGAAATTGGTGACATTGCTGGTGTGGCCGATGTTACGATCAGGCAATCGTACAGGCTGATCTATCCACGAGCTCCAGATCTCTTCCCAGCAGACTTCAAGTTTGACACCCCAGTAGACAAACTACCGCAGCTGTGAAACAGCCAAGGGTTACATTTAATTTTGATTAGGAGAACCCCCAACCACAAACTTGATTTTTGCCTATAATAAAGGATGTACAAAGTGTTAATATTGAGTTTTCATGTTGTGCAACTGGAGGATACGGAGCTGGAGCTGGAACGCAGCACACATTCCAAGGGTAAACAAGCTCATTGTGTGGCATTTTGTATGTATATATTAGTGGAAGTAAATATTTAATGACTGTTGCACTGTTGAAAAAAAACCTTATTTCATATTGTTGTACTTATTTAGTTTTTTTTTTTGTAGGGATCTAGTAAGATGTATTTTGAAAGAAAACCTTAAAATATTATGTAATTCCCAAATAAACTGTTTTCCAAAAACACCACCTTGTGAATACGACTGCAACTTGAGGTTTACATCCTGTTGCACATGCTGAGAGCTGGAGTGCAGTCCATGAAATGGTGGAGTTAGCTTCCTGCTCTTGGACGGGGCCACAGAACCACGGAATTCACGAGGCTGCTCTCTGTGTGCGCTTTCTTCATGGCTTTTCACCTCTGGTGTGGTTTCAGTGTTTGCAGCTAGCCGCAGCGCGTGGGCACCTAGCCCGAAGCAGGCAGTTGCTGTGAAGGAGCCTTGAGCGTTGCACAACTGTGCTGAAGGTGTCCAGACGCGCTGCGAGCGGGTCACTCCCGCTTTGTGTGGTTGACACAATGACACAGTGAGTGAAGAGAAGCGTCAGGACTCCGTAGTTGAGTTCCTGACTACTTCAGGATGCTTGGAGCTGTACAAAGGAAGAAGTTTCTGTTGAATGTTCTGCCTGTCGGCCCACCCTGCAGGCTGGCACGCCTGTGGTCAGGTGTTTGGCGTGTTGGCAGTGAGCACTTGCTTGTTGGAAAGGATGCACCAGGTGCTGAGGAGCAAAGGCCTCCCCACGCTGGCAGCTTTGGAAACTAGTCTTCTCCTGCCATGGACCCCTGCATGCAGAGCAACACTTGCACTATGCAGGGAGGAGGCTGGTTCCCTGGCTAACCCAGTACTGCAGGTGCAGGCTCACTGGAATGAGGGCAGTGAGCAGCTGAGGGGCGCCTTGCTCCACATCTGGTCCGAAGCTGTGCAGAGAGGGCAGGCAGGCTCTGTCCAGGGCTAACAGCAGGCACTGGCAGTAGCCCTGGCTGTTTTCCTGATGGGTCAGACCTAATCCTCTTCTGCCAGTCAAGGCTATTAAAATGTGGCAGCTCAAGGCTTTTTTTTCAGTGAACAAGTAACAAGGGCTGTACAGTTGTTAGCTGCTGAAGCTGTGTCTGGTGTGTGAAAAATTCTGGTGCAGATGTTAAAGGCTGTGGTAGTTCAGAGGGATTGTGATCCAACATCTCCTGGGTTTCCTTAAACTTTGTTGCAACATTTTGGGTGAGCTGGGCTTTTCCTGTCCTCAGCTGTCTGCCTCTGTGGGAGGTGGTGTGGTGTGTTGAATAGGCAGGGCCAGACCTTTAATGTACTGTTAGCTGGGAACAGGGAGGGGGAGCCTCTCGCTGCGTGTATCGATCAGGCTGTCAAATTACTACCTGCAGGTTAAAGAGGGCAGTAAGGCCCTTACTTTAAATGCTCTTGGACATGTTTAGGTAGAAATGGTTACATACAGCCCAGGCTGACAGGTCTGAAATCTAAGTACACCTGTGCAGGCCCAGCCCCACAGATGACACAAGGGACTGACCAGGTCTCTTCAGGCACTTCTGTGTTGCTTCAACTGCATCAGAGTAGGTGTTCCAAAGTGTTGTGCTCTGATGTGACTGGCCCTGGGTGGAGCCAGGAGTTCTTCAACACTATTCCATGAATCCTCTGGAGCCAGCCCTTAGCAGGTATTACGTTCAGTGGCTCCAGGCCATGGCCTCACATGATGTTTCTGTTTTTTAAGAGTAAAGCTTTCTTCCCTAAATCCACTCAAAAGCAAGCTTTGCTTTCAGCCTAAAGAACAGGAGTGCTGGGGATGGGGTATGGCTTTTGCTTACAGAGCTCTTCTATGCACGGGGGCTGCACCGACCAGCATGAAGAGCTGCCTGTGAGGAGAGTGAGTGCTGTCTGCCCCTGCCCTCAGGGGACACCTGTGCCCTGGGGCCTGCTGATGCAGCCTGGCCAGGCCTCAGCATGCTGGATGGGGTCGTCTCCTGCTCCCTTCAGGACTGCTCCCCCAAGAAAGAGGAAGCTGCTGCCTCAGCAACAAGGTAACTATTTTCATCTTTAGAAAGATAACTGCAAGTGACCAGAGCTACCCCTGAGGGACTGGGGGTCTGCCAGTCCCCTCCTGAGCCCACGTTCTTTTCTGAAGTTCCCTGTGGAGAAAACATGACAAGTCACTTCAAGAAACAGCACAATCATGTTTGGGACACAATTTACAAATTACTCTATTTAAAACTTTAATTTGTGATATTAATGACTGCAAAACACTTAGAATGACATTTGTTAAAGGCACATTTCATTTTAATGCATAGTGTACCATTCTAAAATATCCTAATTTCCTTACAAAGTGCTTGAGCAGCCACATACAGATAAAGTATAGCAAAATATATTTACAATCTAGGGTTTAAAATCTTAATCTGCCTAAAAATATTTAAAAAACTACAGAGATAAAATTAGTGCTTTCTTTCAGCTTAACTGGGTGAACATACCCTGCCATCTAATTTTTTTAATTTTTTTTTTTTTAGTGATTTACTTAGATTAAAAAAAAGATTTCTGTACAAGTTGTAGTTACAAAAAAGTATTTGTGAGGATACTTTTGTAAGCGTTCAGCACCCTGTTAGGTGCACAGATGTTTTTGGGAACCAGAATGGGTGAGCTGACTGTACCTCAAAAGTCTCAGTTTCAGCTAGAGGCAGGAACGGTGATTGGGTTCTCCTTTGCTAGACTCCGGCCTGAAGGAATGCCCAAAGGCTGACTGGCTCCGCTGCCCAGGGCTGGCAGAGTCTTGTTCCTGGGGGTGCCTGATTCTGGGACTGATCACCCGTGGTATTTGCTCCCCTGCCTGCCCCTGCCCCTTGGTCCAGCATGGTGCTTTTTAGCCACCTCCCAGCACACAAGCCCATGGTTCATCTTGCTGCTCTGCACGAATAAAACTACAAGTTGTGAATCTACTTGAGCGTCGACTCTCGCCGTCTGGGCCTGCCAGCAGCAAACTCCTGCCTGGGGTGACGCGAGATGACGTGTGCCAGCTCCGAGCGGCGCTAGAGCCAAGGACCGCCTGGGAAACTTGTGTTCCAAGAATTGCCCTTTGCCCACAGAACACCAGGTGCCATAAACAGGTCTTGGTTACAGGTATGCACAGTGTCTGGTCTACATTATTTCTGAACTTTTGAGGTACAGCTTTTAGTGTTGGGTTTATAAAATATACACTGGTTTTATCAAAAATATTTATACATTCTGTTACAACGTATTGCTTTTACCCTCAGTAACTGCCAATCTAAGGTCTGGAGGTCAGTGGCCTGTCTGTACACAGTGACTTCTTTCACTCAACATTCTATGTTGTTCCCTCAGCCACTGTGCAAAATTAATGAAGTGGTGTAATTAAATTACTTGCCTGGACATAATAATACATTACAACTTCCAAATATACATGGTCACAGCATGTATACATTGAAAATCCTTATGTTTTCTAGAAGTGATATGCTACTGTACAGCAGATGGGGGGTGACTTAAGTGGCTGGATACAGACTGGTTAATGTCTGTCCGCTCACGGAGTGGGAAAGGTGTGAGTTTGAGGTCAGAAGTGGAGGGCATGGGGAAAGCACCCGCTGTGCTCTCTGTGGAGAGTCTGAGCAACATCCTTGTTACATGCTTCGTATGAACCAGGTGGTTTAACCATGCTTAAAAAGCTTGAAGGCAAAACTGTTTGGCAAGTGGCTTTGGTAAACTTTCTGGATTTTTCTGTGTAATGGAAGCACTTACACTGTTGTTATCTCAAAGGCAATGCGTTTAACAGTTTTCCTAATAAATACCATAGAAAATGTACAAAACAAGGCATATCTGTTCTCAACACCGTTATTTTAAGAACATTAGATGAAGGTGTACATAGAAATGTGGATTTTTTATAGACTGCGGAAGATAATATTTAACTGAAATCATTTGCCTTCTCCAGCTAGAACCGTGTTCTGTGTGAGTGTCCTCAGTATCCCAAGCTGCTCTTTCACCGTGGCTGAGAGATAAGTGATTCCCTAGCTCAAAGTCTGCTTTTCCCACCGAGGGTGGATACTGAAGTGACTTTATCTGCTGTGGAAGAGTGAGAGAAGCTGTACAGCTCCCCCATGCCGGTCTGTGGGAAGCTTAGTACAGCCTGGGTTCATCAGCTCAGCTTAACAATTCCCTAGACCTGCTTTCCAGTGCTCAGATAAAAACAATGTAGGAAGAGGCCACTCTTCACAAGAGTGTTAAAACAGTACTTAAAAGGATCTTCATGTGATTTAAAAAACAAACAAAAGAAGCTACAGGTGGCACAGAGAGCAAAGGGTTGGTATTCTTCTGAGAGAGGCATTCTCGTGAGCCAGTCAGCTGGGGTTTCACAGTGTCTGGAAGTTAACACCAATCAGCAATGTAATCAAAATCTCTGAACATTTCCTGCTCTTCTTCTGAAAGTATCCTTGGTTCCCGGGGCGGAGTGAGGATAGGTGCTTCGGAGGTAAATTCGTCATCAAAATTACTGACATCTTCTCGCCCTCTAATGGTGGGTACAAAAGGAGGCTTCACTTTCTTGGCCAGTAAAGCATTCCAATCTATTAGCTGTAAAATAAACCAAGTGGTGTTTAGTTTCCTGTCTACTTCTTTGAGGGCTTAGAACTAGCACGAGCTAGTACTCACCCTGAAGAAGTGATGCTTTTTCACATCCTCGGCATCTTTCTCTCCAGCACCAAGACGCCGCTCTGGATTTCTTCGTAGCAGCTGACAGAACATGTAAGATTTCAGTGCAAGAATCAAGAGGGAGAGGGCGGAGGAGTACTACTGTGTAAGAGCCAACCCTAAGATTGGGTGGACTGAAGTCTCTACTGCCTGACCTACAGGTACTTCTCGTCCCTCAAAGAGAGGGTAAGGCAGTGCTCGGGCTGAGCACAGCTAGAGCTGGCAGCGCTCTCTGGGAGACGCCTGAACCTGCTGGCACAGCTCCACCAGCAGCCTTGCTCTGACCCCACAGACCCTCTGCCTCTCACACAGCTGTGGCACCCCAGCCCAACAGCTCAGATGACTTGAGGGGCTGGTGGTCAGTACCAGGAAACTGAGGATAAGGAGCCTGTGTATGCCAGTGCTGCCCCTCGGCTGAGACAGGAGATGCTCTGCTGCCTCCTGTGCCCAGCTGCCTCCCCGCAGCTGGCTGACCAGGAGGGCTGAAGAGGCTTTGCACACCAGCCAAACAGAGTTTTCCAGTAAACACTGGACGTCAGATGGTCCCACTTGTGAATGGCACTGCCAAAACCAGCCCCTGCTCCAGGCAGAGCACCTGGCATCAGGGACAGCAGATGCACTCATGGTGCAGCTATCAGGGAATGACACTTGTCAGAGCTGCCCAGGTGGGAACGCTGCGCTCGCAGCCACAACGAGGAAGCGTAAAGCACGAAGGTCACGGCCCGCACGCTCGGGGTGCGGCATAGCCGTCCCCTATGGACACTGGATCAGCGTTCTCACAGCAAACAGGTACTGCCTTAAAACTCCCTCTCTCCCTGGGGGCAAGCCATACATTTTAAGCTATAGGATATTTATGCTGTCACTTGAATACTTGGAGCACAGCAGTTACTGTGACCTGCTTTATCTTACACGGTGCAGCACACAGCTGAACTGCGCGCTAGGCTGGTACTCGCTGTCAGACATTTAAGGGGAGCAGCTGCTTCCAAGGCTCTGAATCCCCTCCAGCAGCTGCCTCTCTGTCACCTGTGAGAAGCTTCTAACTCAGACAGGTTCAAGCAGCTTCTTGAGATAAGCAGAGGGGTCACACTAAGGAACAACACTAATAACAATCACACACAAAATCAGCTGTTCCTTGCTGAGAAGGGGAGGGCAGATGCTGCTTGTGCAGCATTCCCTGCCCCAGTTGGAATGAAACCAAAAAGATTTAGAAGGGTTTGAATTAAAATATTCATGTGACAATGTTAATCTACCAAATAGGTCAATGCAGCAGTGTTGTGCTCGGAAAAGAGAGCTGAACTTCTCTGGTTAGACATGTCAAGGAAACTTAGTCCAGGGAGAAAATAGAGCCTCTAGTGTTTAAGACTAAGAGGAGAACCTTGCTCCTGATTAAAGTGGCATGGGACTGTCAGTTTTCATTTAAGGTGACAGGTGGCATGGTACAGCATAGATGAAGCCCGAATTGTAGAGAAAATTACCAAGCATAGATTCTTTAAGTATGCATTTTGTTCTGCAGAAAAATAATTCATGTCCTATTGGTAGAGAGAACAGGATAGGAGGGGAATACTGGATCATTCCTGTGTTCTTACCCGTCTCATGATAGAGATGGCTTCTGTAGACAGAAAGCGTGGGTATCTTACTTCATCATTTACAATACTGTCAAACACCTCTTCTTCATCATCTCCAGGGAAGGGAGACTATAATGTAAGTAATAATAAAAAAATTACTATTAAGCAGTCTTAAAAATTTCTTTGAACTGAAAACAGCAGCCTGGAATTGGACACCCTGAAATAAAGTCTTCTTTAGCCCAGAAACAGCTTGGGTAGTGTTCCATGAGGAAGAGAGAGGAGCCAGGTGAGCTGGTTCAATCCCTTAGTTCTTACTTGAAGGACCACTGTGTTTTAGAAATGTATTTTAAAAGTGTGCTTTTAGAAGTCAAAGCACCTGAAACTGGGATTATCTCTGAACTCCCACATGACACATGGGGAGTGTAGGAAGTGTGTATCAGCTCTTCTCTGGGAGAACAGTTGCCATTCACAATTAACCTGGTCAAGACTAACTCAGTTAAGGACTAACTTTAGCATGTTACAGCTCAAGGGTTTTCAAACTGTTCTGAAGTGGCCTGATGGACAGTCAAAACCCTCCAAGATTTTTGTCCTTTTCTAACTGAAAGGAAGTGAAATAAAGATGAACAATCATCCTTTTTGAAGAAAACAAAAGCAATGAGCAAGCCTCTAGTTTTTCTCTGGTTTATTTTAGCCTGTAAGCCATCACGGTGCTACTTGGGAGATGCTGTAACAAACTGGACCAGAAGGTAAAGCAACTTGTGCAATGGTAAATAACTATGCAATAGTAATTTATTTATACCAGCTCATTTGCATGGAACCAGGCCATTCTGTTTTAAAGCATGTGTAATTGAAATGGTAAGCAGTGCTGTGTTTGGCATAACCTCTCACTGCTACCCCCGCTTTATGCCTTAAAGTTCACTGCCAGTTAAGGTACTCCATTAAGGAGTTTATTTTCTTCCCAAAGCATCTGAAAGCAGCAGCGCTGCACACATCCAGATTTGATACTAACAGATATGTGCTGGAAACCGAGCTCCCCAAACCCTGATGTGCCATGTTCTTGCTTAGAGACACTGGTATTAATGTGCCATTGCTGTGATTTAAGACGTAACGTAATTAAAAACAAACCAAACCAAAAATCTAGAGTCTCGGACCAGCTACAACTCATTCACTTCCACAACTGCTGACAGTTCAAGCTTCTGACAGGACTCATTCTGCAGCATTACAGCAGTTAGTATTAGGTAAGGAGCTGCTCTGCACTGAATGCTCCTGGTTCTTGACAAAACACACTTAAGATGCTCGCTGTAAAACGAGGTGTGCCTGTGCACGCTGTACGTACCAGTGCTGACACACGAGTGACAGGCAGGGCGTAGTCAAATGTTGACAGGCTGGTAACTTGACTTTTGTAAACTTTTCAAACACACATTAGTTTTATGACTCCATTGTCTCTTACTAGAACTTACCTCTCCCACCAGCATCTCATAGATAAGTACGCCAAGACCCCACCAGTCTACAGCTCTGGTATAGGAAGTTTCGGTCAGCACCTCTGGAGCAAGAAATTCCGGCGTGCCACAGAACGTGCTTGTTCTGTCTCCAAATCCCATTCCTGAAAGGTTACAGCTTGTGAGAAGCAAGCAGTGTTTTCTGCCACTCTACAACCTACCCCTCCAGCAAGTAAACCTTCTCTCTAGAGCAACTTCAGCTGCTGCCGTGGTGCCAGACCTGACCCGAAGGCTCAGGACCTGTGACAAAGCATGTCCCCGTTCTGCCCTCCCTTGCCCTTGTCCCACATGTGCTTCAGTCTAAGTTCTTCTATCCCACACTACAGGCAACGAGATAAATTATGCTTCCAGTTACACTGTTGTCACCCAGTTATCTTTTCTTGGAAAGAGACAAACACTCCTATGCTGTGTTTCTACTAGCAAGTAGAAGAAAGTGTTGGGCACTAGTTTAGTCAAACATGCCTACTTCAGATGCTTCTGTACTGGCAAAACAGCACAAAGCAGAGAAACAGCTCTGAGCAAAATATGCACTGCATACTTGCAAGAGGGACCGTTTGGGACACAAGCACCACAAGGACTGACGGGACACTAAAAGTAACTTTCCAGCACCCAGGCTTCCTTTTTGGGATTAATGTCTCCCTGACCACAGTATGCTTTGCATATCATTTCCACATATTTTGTTGCAACTATTTCAGAGTTAAGTAGATAACATATTTGTAAAAAGCAAGAGCAGAGATATGTTGAAGTAAGAATCAGAAGCGGTGATGCTCGCCACTGGGGTAATACAATAAATAAATAACAGGGCTGTACTCAGATGCTCCTGATACTTCTCTGCTAAGGAACACCCTCCTATCTCCAACCTTTGCACAATCAGAAATGTGCTTTTCTCTTCGTATGATACAGGGCCAATACACATGGTACACATTTGGGAGTCAAAAAGTCTCAAGGAACAATGAAAAGTAAGACTATGGAATTCCCCAAAATGAAAAAGTAAAGGCCGTTACCTTCTTTGCAAAGACCAAAGTCAGCAATTTTCACGAAGCCTTCTGTGTCCAACAATAAATTATCCAACTTCAAATCTCTAAATGAACATTTGAGAACAAAATTGCATCACTGATGTTTCTTCAGTACTACTCAGAACAGCTGAAATCCATCTGTTGGCACTGGGTCAGTGGCTACTTACCTATATACGATTTTGTGCTCGTGTAAATACTGCAGTCCAAGAACCACACATGCAGCATAGAACCTGTTGAAAATGTTACAGTTAAAATTTTGATGTATTTTAACCTTGCTTTTCAGAGGGGGGAGTCCACTCTTACTGATAAGAGTTTATTAACCCTGCTCTGAAGATTGCAGATTGGGTTCTTTGGGTACATACTAGCTTTACACAAGGTCAGAGTTTTAAAGCCAGATGGCAAAAAATGCTTAAACTCGCAGCTTTCGAGCTATGGTGTGTCTGCTTGGCTGGGAGGACAAATTTTCTTAGTGTCCACTGCCATAGCACTGAAGGTTTTCTAATTTGACTTATACTTTCCTTTGTTTAGTGTTGTCTGCCACTTTTAACTTTTCATTTAACTTTGTTAAAGTACTATAAACATTATCTGTAGATAGCATTTGGCGTTCAGTGTGGATTAAGGTACATCACCTGTACCTGTTCTTTCTAACAAAGTCAGTTAGAATTTCTGGCCCTTTTAAAAAACTGACAGTATTTACTGAAATGACATAATGTAGAGGCACGTGGTGATAAAGATCTGAGTTCTTATCCACTGACAAAACTGCCCTTCACTTAATGCCCCAAGAAGGGATGGCTACTCACACTGCTCTTGGTTCAGAGAAGACATCAGTATGAATGTGCATCATCAGATCCCCTCCAGCAGCATATTCCATTACAAAGCAAACGTGATCTTTGGTTTGGAAACAAGCAAAAAGGTTCACCAAGAAGGGATGTCTTACACTATTCACAGTTTCAAATATTCGCTTTTCACACATCAAGCTGCAAACAGAAAATCAGTAAAGATTTGAAGCTGGACCCCAAAGCACACATTTCCAATTCTCAGAAATTACTGATAATTTATACCTTGTGATTTTTCATCTATCCCTGGACATAAGAACAGGTTTTTTTGAGAGAGACCTTTTAATACTTGCATGCACATTAAGCAGATGCCAGGATTTCAACACAGCTGCACTTAGTGTTCTCAAACAAAGAAGGAAACGTAACAGTCCATGAAAATTGTATCCTGTCCATTTTCCCTCCCAATACTCACACTTCCATTAAGTTTGCCTCAATGCAAATGTTGGGTTTGGGATGTTTCACTTCAATCCTTTTTAATTTAAATATATCCAATAATTATAGAATATATATATATATAAATATAATAATTGTATTTCCATAAAGTGGAAAACTAGTAACAATGTTACAGACATTTATGTGTAGTAATTCCAGAGTATTTCTCCTTATACCAACTGGTTAACTTGGATCTTATACTTAACACAGCTGTCTTTCTTCATACAAGTCAGGTGGATACAGTCACTATTGAACAGTTGTGAAAGCACCTTCTTGCACTGAAACTAGATAGTTTTGTAACTGCCATTTCACTTCCAAGCAAAGAAAAATCTGGGTTTTGGGGCAAAAAGATTAAAAAAAAACAGCCCCCAAAAACCTATATACACAAGATTTAAGGGAGAATATGACAGACAAAGTGTTACAGCTTGAGAAATACCATCATAGGTGTCTCTACCAGTAAAGAAAACATAATCATTGTCCTCCTGAAACATGATGGAGATCTATAAACAAGTAATCAGAATAAATTACTGCAAGAAAACCTAAGTGAAAACCAGGGTCAGCCTTGGACCAGAGCTGTAGTAGAGGCACAGTAAGAGGGGTACTACAAGGAATCAGTATTCCTGGGCTACCCTGCTCCCTCTCTGCCCCAGAAGATAGACTATGGCTCTTCCGTGGGAGCCCACTGAGCAGAGAGATGACAGCTTGTTTTGCTCTGTCACTGACTGTAACTACTCTGGTAGTGCTTACAGTTGTGTGGTGTGCAGAAAGAAAACACAGATGATTTATGGAGTCCAAATACTGTTTTTACAAACTGACCTGTCTACTTCATCACGAGCGACGATATCTCCTTTCTTTAAGGCTTTAATGGCAAACATCTCGTTTGTGTTTTTGTACTCTGCCAACAGCACCTAAAACAGAAGATAAATGATTCATTCAAGAGTTAGATCTAGTTTTTGATAGAGCCTTGACATTTAGTAAAGCCTTTTGATGTTTACCTTTCCAAAATGGCCTCTGCCCAGTACAGCACAACATCTGAAATCCTTCAGATTGAACTGAAATCTCTGTTGGGATCTATGTAAATAAAGAGGAGGAAAAAAAAAGGTGAAAAGCCTTCTAGCTTGTTAACTTCAAGAAATATTATTCAGATCAACAGCAAACCCACTGCACTTTTACCTCCTATCTTCAGGCTCTCGGGCATTGTTATATTTTTTGTCAGAACGGGGAGCATCAGGCTCACAGATTATTTCAGGCTGGAGTTTTGGAACAATACTATTTCTGCCATTTTCAAAATCAAAAGTTGTTACTTCATCCTGTGAAGAAAAAGAAATATAAAAACTGATTTAAAACTGATTGCAAAGCCAAGCGAATACAGAAAATTTACTGTAGGTATGTGAAACTCTTAACACAAGAATGATCTAAGCTAAAATGATATACTACTAAGATGATACAGAAAAGCAAGCTTTAATGGACTGGTGAGACACATTGCTCCAGTCATTCTGCTCTTTGTTAGCAAACCCATTTGGTCTAGAGTACTCAAATGATTTTACGCTTTTTTTTGCCCCTTCTTTCTCCTGTGGCAGTACCAGGGACACAGATAGTTGAACACACCAACCACAGAAACAGTTTGCCACCAGAAGTAATTGTTGAGGAAATTCTTTATGTGTAAGTGTCCTACACTGACAGCAAGATGCCAGTATCCCAACCCTGTTAAAGTGTATAGCCCCAAATTCTTAAAGTTACTTGCCTGAGATGGCACATCAGAAGCCTTTATCTCTGAGGAAGATTCACATATTTCCCCAAGGGAAGATGCACGTGGTGGAGCAGGTGGAGGCTCGGGCTCAAGTTCAAAGTCCAATTTGGCTACAGGAGAGTCACTGGCAAGGAAACAAGTAACTCCTCAGGGCCTAGCAGAGACTGTTCTAACAGTATGAAAAACAAAACTGCACCTTACGTAGATTTCTCCCCAAATCTTGTCTGCGTGTATCTATCAATGTCCAAAATTAAAACACTGAGAGGTTTGCAGTCTTGAAGAATAAACAGTTCTGACATGTGCTACATACACCAGGGCATGAGCATCTCACTGTTACTCTTGCTCTAAGAAGTACTCAAACACTGTAGGGAATTGCCTACCTGGCTGGCAGTGTTAGTTCAGCAATGTGTGCATCCACCACTGGCACTGTAGCAGGCACTGGTGCTTGAGGGCTGAAGGTGCCAGAGTGATTTACTGTTGGAATAGCTCTTCTTACCAGCCTTCCCCAAGTGGCAATATTAATATTCATTTGAGGGGCTCTGAGAAATGTTTTGCCTGTGGATATTGTTAAAAAAGAAGAGAAAAGGCAAGTAATTTCCTTCCTTATTATGAAAAGCTGTAATTAAAAAAAATAATTCATATTAATCAGTTTATAGCTTATGAAGAAAAAACAGAATTTGTCGTATTCCATAGCAATTCCTAATTATTCACTATTAAATGCTAATACATAACAAGGAATTCTAAACCAAAACATGTCTAAATGCAAGGCCAAATCACTGTCAACAGCTCTATTCACAGACAAATATTAGATCTCTCTATTCAAAGTATCTCAGATCTGTACAAGTTTTAAGTTTGACATATTTTTATTAAACAATCACCTTGCTGTTTTGAAAAAATTTTCTTCTGCCTCTGGAGTTTTGGTCTCCTTTCAATAACTGGATTAAAAAATGTAACCTGCAATTCAAACAGTGGGTGTTAAAATTCAAGTTTCAGAACAAAATGTATTCTTGAAAGTTTAAGAAAAACTCCTTAAACAACTCTGCAATATAATACTTGCAAATATGCTCAAGTGTTTCAAGGAAGCATCCTTACCTCTGCAAACAGAGTGCCCTGGGGTTCAAGATAGAGACACATGCCATGTCGTTGGTTGTCCAGGAAGTCTTCCAACCTCAGAAACTTTACTGCACACAGAGACCTCCAATCACGCCAATAAACCGAGATTTCTAACTCACGTGACTGACAGGAAACATACACACAGGAAATTACTTATTAGTAATTAGTAATTGTTCTGCAAGAGTTACCTCTCTAAAATCATAAGTTCTAGCAACTCAAGGACCAGCAAGCAGAGCTGTTACTTTAAAAGAGCGCCAGGGCTAGGTAGCCATATCCAGCAGGCTCTCGCTAGGATGACCGCAGCATTTCACTTCACTTCAGACATGGGCTCCAGTGTCCCGGTGAAAGGATAAGTATAGAACTCCCCCCAAGAGCAGAATGAGCATCACAGTCAGCACACCATACTGTGTCATGGTATTTTAGCTCAAATTCTGAAAATAGACTTTTACATGTGTTTAGGAACCTCAGCTTTACTAGTTCTTCATGCTCTGCACACATATCCCTTACGTTTCATGGCTGCATAGGTGACATTGCAGCACGTGCACACACACCACGGTGCAAAACTTCACGGTATCTCTAGAAACACATACAGGTTTTGTAACGTGGCAGTGAAGAGCAGCTAAAAACTTGAAACTAGCAAAAACTACTGCTAGATCTTGCTGGTGGGATTTATATATTCTTGGGATGTCTTATATGCTTGTTACAAAGCCTGAAGAATCCTACAATGCAAATGGAATTCAGCTCTGCTGCTGTCTTTATGACAGCTGTGGGCTCTAAAACCTAGCTGTAACCTACCTAGCTACAGGTTAAGAAGTTAACCAGAAGCCGCAGATGAAAACACGACGGGGTTTGGAATGTGCATGTCAAACACGGAAGGATGTGTGGTCACACCCAGCAGAAGCACAGTCCTTTTCTGGCACCAGAAAGCATCTAATACCGAGCTCTTCAGCAGTGCACAGGACACACGCTGGGCTGGGCTGGTAGGAGCTGCTGCTCATCTCTGACTAGAGCTAGTCTTAATCCAAGAAGAATAAATACTTCAGGGCTCCACAGCTGCCAAGCTTCGTTCAGTGCTACTCCTCACCAGACCCTGAATTTTTCTACCTGGAGATCTAAACTGACTTCCTTTTTAGATGGAAGGGATCTGCTTTTAGGCTTGGGAGCAGTGGGGTGAGATGCAGGGAGAGCAAGGGCAGGAAGGTGGATTTGACTTTTGGGTTTAGTGGTTTTTTGGGTGTGGGTTTGTTTTTCTCCCTCCCAGCCCCCCCCATTTGTTTTAAGTCTGTACTGGAGATGACATTTAAGTTCCTAAAATATAGTTTAATTTTCGTCTCTTTTGAACAGTGATGGGAAAAAATAATCCTTGTACCTTAAAATACTACAGCTCTCAGGTATCTAAAAACAAATTGCTTGATTAAGCCTACATAATGTTAATTCTCTTCAAAAGGTATGAGGAAAGAGACATCAAGTATTGTTTCAGATACTTGCATCCTCCAAGTAACATTTAAAGTTCTAAGAAAGAGCTATTACAGAATTAATTTATTATTCCTGGGGAATTGATCAGCTTCACATGAGAACACATTTATAGAAGCACTGTAAAAGCTCTGCGCTGTTCAATCTAATATTAGAATTTACTGATAAATAGCAAGAAGTTGATGATCCTAACAAAAATTTAACACCATCTACACAGGCTGTAAAAAGATGCTAAGTGTTAGATCTTGGGTAAAAATACGATGTCAGTTTGTAGGCCAGAAAAGATAACATTTGTAGAGTGCCAGCCCAGCATAGCAGCTTAACCTCAGGGAACCCTTAAGGATAGGAATACTTGCACATCTTAAATTTTACATAATCTCAACAGGAAAAAAATTGAAATAAAGCAACATGAAATTGATCTAAAGAATGGATTACAGCTGTCAATGAAGTAAGACCATGTTTTTACCCTGTCTAGTTCCAGTGTAAATTTCTGATCCCATGACTGATTGGAAATGGGTTTCCAGCTAGTCTGACCAACCACAGTGTTATCCAGCTTCAGTACAGCACAGACTTCATCTGTAAGTAAAGTACAAAAACTCAGCTTAAATCTTTAAGAGGATTTTCCACAAACAAAAAAATCTTCAGTAAATTTCCCTTAAAAATATAATCTCATATTTAACTGGTTCTTATCAGCATAATGGTATGGTTGTGGTTTTGGTTTTTTTTTTTTTTTTACTTGACAGATAACAGGTTAAATTTAAAGCTTTAAAACTTCAGATCAATCCAGGATCTTACATTACAGAATGCAGCATGCACATTAAAACAAAAGATATGCATAAAAAGAAGAGTATACTGAACTGGACAAATCATCTGTTTTCAGGAGGTTTCTAGTACTCCCACTTTTATTTTTACTAGTTCTGCTCATGAAAGATGATCTGGCTTCACTTGGACTCCAACCAGGTAGCGTGATCGATGTGGCTTTTGATCGACCAGGGACGTTTTCCAAAATGTCTTGGCAGCCCATTAGCCTAACTTCCAGAGTACCTGGAACAAGACAGACAATGTTCTATTACACATTTCTTAAGTGTACTAAGTGAATGGCTAATGACTGATTTATGCAATAGCTGATCTTCCGACCACCACAGGGTAGAGCAGAAATATCAGATAAAATCAAGAGACTGCCCTAAGACAGGCAAATATACTGAAAATAAGCATTAAAAGTCAAACATGTGGGACTCAACCTTCTATAAGGAGCAACCATTCACCAAAATACCACAAAGTTTTTGTTCTGTGTCTCAAGTATCTTCAATTTATTCACTTAGTAACCTAATGGACTAGTAAACAAATGTCATTTTTTAATATGACAGATATTAAGTTTCTCATTAAAAAGATGGATCTGGCAGATGGAACAATAACAATTTTACATGAATTTCAGAAAACAAATATTGGATAGATCACTTTGGTCATTAAAATGAACATATATTGAGACTACAAAGCTGTTTAAGATACATACAGAAGTCACATTTGCCTGCCTCATGCTAAAGTAAAATCTGAGTTAGTATGTAATTTAAAATCATTGAATTGTTTCAACTTGACTGAATTTAGATTTATAAAAGCTGAGTCAAGAAATCACTCTTCAAAATTTTCTACATCTTTAACCAAACGAGGTATAGAGGCTGCCGTTCTAATTTAAGAGTGCTTCCTCCAGCAGCACAGAAACATCTCAATATCACAGATGGTTACAACAATGGTAGGCTTACCTCATCCTGTACAAGTTAGCATCAGCAGTGCCACAGTTTTTCAGATACTAAGTAACAAAATGAACTATTAGAAATGGTGAAATTAGCCAGTTCATAGTCATGTTGTCAGCTAGAAATCTGCATTCTTTTGACAGCAGATGTACATAGCTGTGAAACTTAGGTTTCTGTTACAAAAGACTACTTTTAAGGCAGACTTGACCTAAAAATGGTCTGGCAACATTATAGCCCACAGAACAGACACCAGGAAACCAGTCTGAGTAGAAATCCCATCCTGTAGGTAAGTAACAAGTGACAACTAAACATTAGGCTGTGAAGACAAAAGACATGCTACTGGCTCTCCAAACAGGTAAAAATGTAAAAAGGAGGCTTCAGTCACAAAATATATTTAAAAAAAAAAAAATAATTTTGTTGTAGCAGAAAGGCTCTGCCCTTGTGCAAGGACTGGAGGTGTACCAGAGAGCTCTGCTGATGTACTTTATCAAGTATGACAGTAGCACTGATCTATTTTTCATAGTGTGTTAGAGGCAAAGCACAAAGACACCGTTCATTTAAATCCCGTTCAATACAAAAGCTCTTTGTGCGGCCAATACGAAAGTGAAACTATTAAGAACTTCACAAGCATGTGGCTCTGTTTTCCTAATCATAACTGTTCAGATCCATCAGTACAGCACACTTACAGAGGAATTGTTTGTCACTATAACATATCTGGCCCATGAGTATCTATTACAAGAATAAAAAAAGCTGTTTTAAAACCAAGACATGACACTTCCTGTCCATGGTCACTGATCATTTGAGATTCCATCTGATGAAAAAAATTCCCCTCACCACCCCGCAACTTCCCAAGCGCCCTCGGCTGAGGTCCTGATGCTTTACCCTTTTCTACACATCTTACTGGACTGAAGCGGAAGACAAGTAGACTCACTCCATTTTACTATTACTGCAGCTCAGCAGAAGAGTTCCTCTTTTTGCTTTACAATACAACCCCACAGTACTTCAAAACTAAATTCTGTTTTCAGTTATAACCTGAAGAACATTTGAATTACAGATTGTTTTCATAATAAACATCTTCTGTTAATAGTTGGTTAAACAGCTATATGTAAAATGTTTCAGGAAACAAACCAAAACCCCAAATCTATCTGTACCAGTAATTGTTATATGACCACGTATTAAGTAAATTTAGTAAAACAGCATACCCCCAAAGTAGTGCTTCTCTGCGAGAACACTCTGAGGCAAACATTTAAGAGCTGTGTTAACGTACAGATCACCTCTTGAAACAGGTTTACTTCCAAGGAAGGACAACGATTGCAGCTGAACCCATACTACGAGAAGTTAACATAAAGACTGATGTTTATGTACATGAATATACTGTTCCCTCACAGTAGGCTGTCTCTTGAAAAAAATAAAAAAATCTCCACGTTTAACAGGAAGGAAAACAAGGCTTCAATAGTTCCATGCATGTTTGCTGGGATCTCCCTCTCTGGTTTAGAAATATAGTGAATGTTCTGGTAGCATGAATCTCATCTAGGAAGCCAGTGTGATCCCATAGGTAAAATACAGACTAGAGGAAAAACTGGGTGCCTATCTTCAACTCTGCCACTAATTTGTTTTATGACCAGGGCAAGTCAGTTAACGCTCTGCACCTCAGTTTCCCCATCTGTAAAATGGGGATAAGAGTACTTACCCACCTCTTAAAGTGCTTGATAATCTAAAGATGAAAGGCTTTAGGTAAATGCTAGTAAGAGTATACCATAGTGACCTGACTTAAGGCCAGAACTTCACTTTTTCAATAGGACTATAAAGAAATCAACAAATGAGCAACCTTATCTGCATCTTCTTGGTGCATAGGCACTTGGAAACTGTTAATGCCTTTGCCCAGGAAAAGCACAACAATGAAGCATGTCCAGAAAGAAATTAAGTTGGCATTAAAGACTTCTTTTAGACCATTTAATAAAAAAATTAAAAAGCATGCTCTGTAAGTTATACCTGTTAAAGCTGCTGGTTTGGACAGTGTACTATACTGGTTTTGAGTAGATATTACACTTTGACGAGGACTTAATGTAGGTGAAGAAACTAGTGAAAGCTCCTCTATAATAATACTGCTTTTGGGATGGTTTTTAGGAAGTTCATTCAATCTCTGTTCCAGTGAATACTTCAAGAGGTCCAACTTCTGGCTTGATTCATTAAATCTTGCTTGAGCCTTTTTAAAATTAAAAAAAAAAAAAAAACAAAAAAAAGAAAAAAATAAATTGAAATCCTTCTTTTGTCTTGAAAGAACATCTAACAAAGTATCAGAAACTAATTATGTAAATTACTTCTGTAAGTGCCTTTCTGTCAGTAACTTTCCCAGATCCAAGTAATTTCATCACATTTTTTGCACCTTCTGCTACAGCATACTCTATCCTAAAATGATGCCGTAATTCTTCCATTCGGAGTTCAAGGGGGCTTATCACAGGTTTTGCTGCAAAGAGATAGAAACAAACATCTTCAGTGAAGACCATGCCCACATTTAATTTCTTTAATATTAATCCCATCCCATAAAAACCGAAAAAAAGAAGGAAAATAAGGAAGTGAGAAATACAGATCTGATAGTCCAAAGGAAAAAAGCTTGTTGTACATCAAAAGCAACTGAGGTGCTATGGTGGGGTGTTACAAAAATAGACAGAAGTATCTTAAGTGCAAAACCAAAGAAAACTAACCCCTCCCCAAGAGAAAACAAAACACACACACAATATTTTCATTGTTTAGTATATATCTAGGCCCTGATTACATGCATCAACACACAGCTTCAATACTCATAATAGCATACAAATAAAGTTCAAGACTTCAAGATGTACCGATATGCCCACAAATTTACAGCACACTCATGGTATTACAGTTCAGGGTTTCATTTTGGTTTCATGTGCTTTAGTTTTAGTTATTCCTAAAGAAATGCAAGTTTAAATGAAACAAGTATTTCAAGTCAGGTCATTTAAAAACATTTGTTTTTTGTTTTGTTTTGAAATAGTTGTTTACTACTCAATGTAGCCTAAATACCCATAAAGAATTCGCCTCCATCTATGCTCCCATTAGTAATAATAAGGTCAATCTGTTTAAGTATGACAAGCAGGCTTTGTACCTGCATCAGATTATTTATTGTTTTCAGGGTAGTGAAGAGATTATATGCTTTAAAGAAAATTACTATCTATTGTTAAGGCAAAAGAAAGCATGCACGAAGGAAGAAGGAAGACCACAAAGTAAAAATGGACCATGGTTTATAAAAAGGATGATTAAGAGAACTTGTGTTTCTCCTCATTAAGCTTAAGTATTTTGCATCAACTCAGGTGCTAATTAGCACCCTAACGCACATGACAGTATGCCTAGGCTCTTAATTTTTTGTGGTTCATGCAAGCTTTGTCTAACATTCCTCCTGGAAATTTATGGTTAATTCTGTGTGCATATGGGTACATATCGACACGGCATTCTGACATTAATGATTTGCATTTCCTTTCTACTCCATCACCATTATCAAAAGCCAATTCATTGGTCTGGACTGCCTGAAGAATCTGCATCCTTATAACTTCTATTTTTGTCTTGCTGTCCTGGAGCATTTGCTGAGCTGTGGCAAGAAGTTTTCGATCCTATTAAAACAAAAACCAAAACAAAAACAATCAAATCATAAACTCTTCATGAAAGAAGATACATTGAAAGCTTCAAAATCCACATGCTTCAGGAACAAGATCTGACAATTCTAACAAGAACAATTCAATAAAGATGTGGAGCTGTTGGAGAGAGTTCAGAGGAGACCACGAGGAAGATCAGAGGGCTGGAGCACCTCCCCTATGAGGACAGGCTGAAGGAGCTGGGCCTGTTCAGCCTGGAGAAGGCTGCAGTGGGATCTCATTACAGCCTTCCAGTACTTAAAGGGGACAGTACTTAAAGGGACTACTTATAGATACGAGAAAAATAGGTTTTTTACAAGGGTAGTTAGTGGTAGGACAAGGGGGAACGGATTTAAGCTAAAGGAGGAAAAGTTCCGATTGGATATCGGGGAAGTTCTTCACGGAGAATCTTGAGGTGCTGGAACAGGATGCTCCATCCCTGGAGGTGTTCAAGGCCGGGTTGGATGGGGCCTTGGGCAAGACTGTCTAGATCCAGGCCTGGAGGTTGGCGGCCGTGCCTGTGGCAGGGGGGGTTGGAACTCAATGATCCTTGGGGTCCCTTCCAACCCAGACCGGTCTGTGTGATTCTGTGTAAATATATGTAGTCTGGTAAAGCAGACCGATGCAACTAACCACATTAGGGTATCATTGGAAATTAAGGTAGGACAGATGTATATTCTAGTCGATTAAAGACTAAAAGCCACTCCCATGGAAACTACCTTTTTAAAACAGAAACTATCATTTTAAAGCTGAATAAAGGCAGCATGATCTAGCAACAATGCATGCGTAGATTATGTTCTATAAGCTCATACTAAAGGACAAGATATGAAGCACAAAATACCCCAACCCTATGTAGAATGACTCAAATTTACTGTGAATACAAGAAGTCTTCTAATAGACAAATCTGCTGTACTAAATTAATATAAAAAACATTGTATGAATTCACTTAAGCTAATTTTCAATCTTGAAATTAGAAATACAGAGTTAGCTTACATAATACATTGTAAATAAGTCTGCAGGATGTTTTTCTGACCAAATCAGAGCTGAAGATTTTTTGCATTAAGCAACACTTAATAAAGGAGGATTACTTCATTGGCTATTTCACCAAAACCTTAAAACCCAGCACTTTACATCTAAATAAATTAAAACCAAACCAATTTTTGTTTTCAAAAGCTGTAACACAAGAAGCAATCTAGAAGAGAACACTTCTGAAGATGACCTTTCAAACTAACTGATAATACCATTTCATTGTCAGGAGCACAGGCAGCCATCCACAGGTTTCTCAGGTGTGCCATTTTTTGTCCTCCAGCTACTGGAGATCTGACTTACAATGGATTATAAACTGGTTCTCAGACGTGGAACTGTACCTGTGATTCTGTGGCTGCTGCATGGATCAGTCTGTATGTTCTGGGAACTGCCAGATAACTTAAAGGTGATCTGACTTGCAGTAAGAACAAAAAAGGGGTAGAGGAAAATTTAAGGCAATCTGTCCTGCCTGTGCAGTACCAATCAATGATAGTAATTAATAGTAGTCAGTGTAGATGAGTATCACACTTGTTATAGCCCTCAAAGTATTTTGGTTAACTCATTTTGTAGCCACTCTATCACCTCATTAATAAGTTACTTTTCCCATGGACATGGTTTATACTTATATTTTTCATTTACAATGAACTTATCAATATTTAAGAAGCTAAAAGAAATTCAGTTCTTCCCCTTACCACAACCAAGAGAAAGAACTGCAGTGTAGCAGAGACTCAGAGTTAGAAATACTGGCAGCAGGAAGCACACAGGGACAAAAAAAAAAAAAAATCAGTATGCTGAGAAGAGAGAAATTTACCTTCTATGACCCTGTGCCTAACATAGTATTCAAATATTTTAATCCTGCCCTATGTTCTGCAGGGTAGATGCACCAAGATATACACAGAAAAAGGCTTTGGCTGAATGGAGAAAAATAGTGCCCCTTCTGCATGCCACAGTCTGAAAACTCTTGGCTTTAAGTTCTGATATTAACCAACATTTCAGAAAGAATACTACTGTTTTTCATCTTTTAAGATTCCATGTTAGCTATCCAATTATTTAATGTGTACACTGAATTTCCTACATAAACAACTTCTCAAATACAAATGTCAACTTTTGAAATAACCAGTGACAACAGCAGAGTGTATGATCTAAGTAACAGATTACAAGTGGCTCCAGAATCCTGTATTAAAGCTTATCCATGCATTATTCTGATGTATAAATATGCCGTGTTTCTTTGTATCTTCGCTTCTATCTTATTTTTGATCTTGCTGCTCTTGATTGTCACTTATATCTTCTTACTGAAATGGATTTGCTTGCTCATGGGCAACATCAGCCTTTCAACTTGGAGAATGGAGGTAATTCAGGATTATAGAGATATCCTTATGTTTTCAAGAGACAGAAAATCCCATCTTTGGCATCAAAAATGGATGTTTTATACCCAAGAAGCTCTTCTCGTGTTGGAGGATGAATACAAAGTATTTAGAAGCATCGCCTGAGTACAGATGAACTGCCCGTAAAACTGATCTTCAAAGCTGTCATGGGATCTCAGAGAATCCACACAGGTCCAAGGAAAGTTGATCTGTATCTCAGAAACACTCAAGTCCAAATAAGTTGAGCTGAATGTTACTGAAGCACGTAGAGTAAGTACAAAGAGAAAACCTTTCCATGAGAGGAGTTTTATTACTATTAACAGACATTTTCTTTTTTAGGAAACAAATAATGACCTCTCTCCATTAAATTTAGGTCTGGAAGTACACGGATCTGAAATTAGATCATACAGTACCCTTGTATAAAGGTTGCAAAAGAGTTTCTTTTAAAGAGAGTCCTGTGACTACTTTTTAAAGAACTACTGAATTACCAGTGTTGGATTAAAATCAGGATATTTTGCCCCTTTTTGCCCACCTCATCCAGGTACTAGACTTATTTCAAGCTCTGCTTTTTAAACAGTAATCACTATGCTAAAGCCTACAGTTGAAACCTGCCAAATTAACTCACTACCGAGTATCAGAACACGAGAGAATGAATACGCACCATTTCCACGCTGTCTGCTGAAGCAGCCGGCAATGCTTTTGTGTTTTCCAGCCTGCTCTCCCCAGCCCAGTTACTATATACACCCAATCTGGTAGGCTGATCTAAGCATTTGCAGATTGCACACATAAGATTCAATCATCAATTTTAATTACATGTCTCGATCAGAAAGCAAGCCAGAATTTATCCTTTCTACCCAGCCTGATCAAAGCCTGCTAGCAATGTCTAATATTATAGCCTGAGTGTTTAGTTAAATTTTTCAGGCTGTTATAAAGTTACTTTCAGACTGTTTATTAGGAACATAATTCATGTATGTCTTTTGATCCATTTGGGTCAGCTGATTATTATTTTCAAGTGTACCTGATGTTAAGTACATGGCCCCAGAGAATGCAGACTCCAGGGTTTCCAGAAGCTGAGGGACTGTGGTGCATGGACAGCATTCCCAGGCCCTTAGTCATAAGCTGCACTCCAGAGATTTCTTCCATCTGGCCTGGGCTAGTAGGTTACAGGTCACTTTCTGATAACACTACCAAAGTACAAGCTCAACTGAAGTGCTGCTGGGATGGCACCTACAGTCCCTCTAGTTTCAACTATTTTTGTTTGTTTGTTTGTTTTCAGAGTGAGCAGCATTCCCATAATTTTTTCAAGGTATAAGAAAGTCATACAGTAGGCAGACACAAATTAACCTGTCTCTCCACCAGTCCCTAGCAGACATTTACCCAGAACATGAAGTTTCCTTCTAACACTTTCTGGTTAGTATCAGTTAGAAGGGGTAGCGGCACAATTCCCACTTCAAGGTAATGTATATTCTTAAATTCAAACACATCCAGAAATTTGCTGACCTAGTTAGGAGTTGTCTCAGTTAAGAACTTTGATTTTATTTACTATTGCCTGCACACAGAAATACCTAACCAAACTATATGTACTATTTATTAGATCTATGCTCATGTTTCCCCTTAGTTTGGAAATTAATCTCCTTAATGATGCAGTAAAAGTAAATGGAAAGACCAGGTAATGAGTAATTAACGAAGGGTGACAAGGCAGGTAAGTAGAGATCCCCCCTCCCCTCTTTCTCAGTTAAGAACTATTACTTACACTTATAAAATATGGGTGAGGATTTTGTTCCTTTTGGGGGTTGGGGTTTTGTTTGGTGGTTGTGTCTGTCCCCTCCCCCTTCCCCATTTAAACAGTTTGACTTGTCTTTCAGATAAGGGATTCTTAAGAGTATGATGAATTTTGTTTCAGTTAGGACTATGCAGTAGGTCCAACCCATTAAGCAAACACTGCCTCCCCCAACTCCTTGCAGAACTTCTGATGCTATCAAGAGCGTAAGTGCAAGCAAGCATGTGTTTAAAATTCAGATCTAGAGATTATCTATAGGTTATCAAACTGAAATGAAAAATAAAGCCATCTGATACTACCTCAAGAACACCAAATTTCTGTTAAAAAGTATTTTAATAGGTATTCTATGTGCAGGTGTATTAATGCAGATTATAACAACTATTAGAATACTATATACATCTTATTAAAACAATATTTGGTACAAATCTTTGTACTGCCAGCTCCAACTATATGATTTCAGAACCATACTCCGCAACACTACCCTTTGTGTAATTAACATGTGCATTATGACTTCAAACTAATGGATTTTTTTTGTTAGTGGAGCTAGGAAAAGAATCAGATATCAGTGTCACACCAAGCTTTGCTGCTAAGTGAATCACACATGACAAAAGATTACTAGATGTACTAAATTTAGTAAGCCGGATTTGTTATTTAGGTTGAACTGCATGTGGATAAATTGCTAAAACCATCACTTGAGTGGGTATCAAACCACAACAAAAAACAGTGTAGTAATTTGTAGCAGATTTGACATACCTATTTAACAAAAATATACATGAAACTTAAGTACTGAAAGTGCATGCTCTTTATACACAGGACATTAACACCACAGCAACATGAAAATCCACAGTCATTTAATGTTCTTTAAGCATTCCAAAGGCTTACCTTTGAAGAGCCGTTTGAGTACATCTGTATCATGTTTTCTGCTCCTTGTTTTACCTTCAGTTCTATATCCAATTGCTTCTTTAAGGCCATCAATCTGTTGTTAGTAGAAAAACGAGGATCGCTATTTGGAGTATCGGGAGTCCTAGGACAATCTGTGAATTGAAGGCAAGATGTAAAGTGTGCAAGAAAAAGAACCCTTAAAGAAACAAAACAAAAAAACCCAAAGCTCCTAAACTCCTTCCCCCCTCAAAAAACTACCCCAAACTCTACTCTGCTAAGTTATAGATTAAACAAAGCTGGAACATCACATGTATTAAGACTGACCCTCCTGTCCAGAGCTACTTTGCACAGCACTGCAAATGCGCCTTAACATGCAAAGCCTGGCGAAAGCCTAGTGACTCCTACACGCACCCTAATTCACATGAATCACTTCCGGGAGGGGTAGGATAGGCAGGCTGGCAGCTCTATTTTCGTTTCAAAGGAGATTAATTTCTTCTGGAATGTCTTGAGTCAATTAAAAGTGCAGTTTTCCATTAAGCTTTCTTGCACTCCTTAATTTGTTTTTATGAACAAAAAACGTGGACAATAATATTCAACACTAATAAGCATGGTCTAAATACAGATATTTATTACATCCTTATTGATTCCACCACAAACACCACAGATATGGTTTATGCCAAAATTAAGAATAGATAAAATGTGCATTTTCCTTAGTCATAAAGCTGAATGGTTTTTGCTCTGTAATGGTAACAGAATCCTGGATAATTGGACATATAAGCAGAGAGGTTATTGAACAACTGTGATATGTGGGAAAGAGAAAGCTTTTTGGTTTGACAATATTACTGTTTCGATCTCCATCTTGGTGGATTAATTTAATGGAATGCAAGTTAGCTTTATCAGTCAAATTATAAAGTCAAACTCTTTAACTTTTGTATCCTCCTTCAGAAATATCAATTACTTGTTTAATATTTCAGCTTCTGCAACATGAACTGCTGGCAAACTGAAAGTAAGTGGCCACAGGACTATTTCCAGCTTGACTGTCCTTTTAGCTAACTATCTTTCCCAATGGTCCAAATGGCTTCTCTTTCCAACTTTTTGTGAAGATGATACATTATGTCTGCTTTAACAATGTTTTTTTAATGTTTATTTCCTCTAACATAACAATCAAGGAAATATCTTCTCTACAGGCAAATGGTATAATGGAAAACAATATTTACATGATACCCATAGTATAGTCCTTTTTTTCCCCCAATTTTATTTAATTTTCCTGGAACTAAAACTAGGATGATGGATCAAGTTCCTGAAATCCCCAATTATTTGAAAACACAGGCACTGCACTAGTAGCTTAATTATCAATTATATGGTGTTATAGGGAGGAGATGTCTTACCTGCCACTTCATATTTCTTCTGTAGAGCTTCTGATAACTAACTTTTGAGATCTAATAGATTTTTCTTTCAAGTTTGCTGTGCAATTTCCTCTTAAATTGCAATCTTTGCTGAGGGTACATATAGATTTCACGTAAGAAGTTTTGATTTCCTCTGCTGCTAATTCACCTTTCACTTCAAGCCTCTCACTGCATCCTCACTACTTAAAGGAAGTACGGAAAAGACTAGACTTTAAAAAAAAATTAAAGATCTGTGTTACTCCTCATCTTTTAATCATTCATCCTCTCATCAATGTTTTAGCTTGGTTTCTCTTTGAAAACTTGAACAGCTTTACCTTAAATCTGTTATTAATAAAATGAAGATTAACAACAAGCTTTCCTCTCACTTATGTCTTCACATTCAACCAATGCTCACCTAATAATCTATTCAAAAGTAGAACAAACATGGAACTTAAAAGTCACAAGTGTCAAGTCTCCTTGTAAAGTAGATTAACCGTGTAAATGAATATTTACCAACTTTAGATTTACAGTGTAGGCCTCTACCACTTAAAGGTCTCAGTCCTCTGATGATCCCTGGGGAGACTGTGGGGCCCCTGAAGTTTGTTTGCACAGCTTTTAAAGATGCACACAAGCAGTCTTCCTTTGCATTAAGACAACACTCAAGTTGCACGTCAAGGACTAATTAGAGATACCAGGGTTCAGGTTGCCCAGGCAGCTGTTATTATCTCCCTTTGTGTGTCTGCACTGTGAAGGTGTAACAACATCACTCACCTGGATCATCTCAAGACTTGGTCTGCACTTGTGGACCTAAATTCCCCTCTGCCATTTAGTTTAAATGGTTCTACACACTTTGTTAGTAACCATCAGCAAAGGGAACTTCTCTGAAGTATGGTCTAATTGCTAGGAAGAAGTAATTTTTTGCCTTCAGGCATAAGAGCTCACTAAATTCCCAGACATGGAATAATATGGTTTTTTAACAAAGATTTTTTTTTTAACCCCAAATAAAAAAAGGAAGTTTACCAACAGCTTTTTAGAAATGGCTTCCAAGTGACTTCCCCCCCCGCCCCAAGCGCATTAAAATTCAGTAAGCAGCCTGAGGCAGCTTCTTATAGAATTCAGATTAAAGTTTAAAATTATCCAGACAAACAGGTCCTATTATGGAAAACTCTGACAATCTTTGCAGCAGCACTATAAGCTACATCTCTATTAGCTGTTTCCATCTCTCTCTGTAATGTCTACTGAGGTTGCAATCACTTTGGTATGGCTAGTTCTCTCTTACCTAATTGTGTCAAGTGCTATACAGAGGGACTCAGATCTCACTTGGACACGTTTAGTCATCTTCACAATACAAATAAATAATATCATTCGGATAATTGCAATCAATAGGATTTACATATATGCTTAAGTTAAACAAGTGTTAAGTACTCACACCTCCTTGAGTGAAGTATCAACTGGGTAACTAGGAATAGGGGAAAAGAAGAGATTCTCCTGTTTGCCATGTTTGTTGGTCAATAAGGACATGATAACACTTGATATTCTGGGTGCGTCCGAGTCCAACTTTGTATAGAACAGCAAGAACTCTGCCAGGGTATGAATTAGAGCCCCTAAGCATTTTCTTCTCAATAGTGAATATCAAGTGAAGTGAGATATATTTCAAGTGAGCTTGCCTTTATTTCAAGTAACTAGCATGTTATTTTTGCTGAACAACTATGAATGTTGTTGCTTAACACTAATGAGCTCTGTGTAGCTTGTTAGCAGATATCCAGGCTGCTGAAGAGCTGCAGCACTGCTTCCCCAGCATGTGTTTTCACAGAAATACACTCATAAGGCAAAATAATAACAATGGTTTAATTTACTTTTTAAATGCTTGGATTGCATCAGGATGATGGTAGTTTTCAGTCTGAAATGTTTTTCCTCAAAAAAAGTCTTTGCTCTTCTGAAAACCTTTTCAGTTTGAGTCTTTGCATAGTGCTCACCAACAAAACCTTATTGCCTCTAAATTGTCTTTTACAGCACTCCCATCTAAATTATGTTCATTAGAGTAGTGACACGACTCTACTCTTCTGAGACGCCTGCTCACTCCTTTGAGGCCTCGTCCACAGATGCTGGGTTTGCTATTTCTTCCATAAGCTCCACGTGAAATCTAGGTTCCCACAGAATTTTATTTGGGTTCCCAGATGGTACTGCAGCATGCTGCTAAGCTACCCAATTAACAGCAAGTGCCCTTTGGTAAATAGTAATCTTATTTGGTAAATTTTCATCTTATTTGAGGATATTTAATTGCAGCTAGCCTCAGCAGTGTCATACCCAACATAAATACCTGCGATACATGTTTAGGCATTGATGGAGGGGGGAAGAAAAAGGGGTTTTTCTCAGGGAGTCAGATGCTTGCTTTGGCACTTGAACTAAGCTATCTTTAAGTCCAAAGCATCAGTGGACTTTCTCTACCCAGAGAACATCCAGCACTGACCTCCTGGAAACTTCTGAAGTTTAACTGAATTTCAGTTCAGCAACAGCTAATTTTAACTACTAAACAAGTGACATGAGTTCGTTTCAAACAGCTTTAATAATGTTATTCTACATCAAGGTTCCCAAAAGTTACAGTGAAGTTCCTATGGATATGAGCCTTGTAGGTGGAGTCTGCTATCTAAAATGTCATTACCTCCACCAATTCGTTTGCTATCTCTACCATTTTCCAGTAATTGGTCTTGTATGGACACCTTGGTGCCTGACAGATTAAACTAGGCACCTGTTGGGAGAAAGAAGTCCCCAAAGCAGTCTCCCTCACTCCCTGTCAGCTAGTCATATACTTCTTTGTGACACCTATAGCTAAATTTGATGCAAAGTGGATAGCTTAGAAGCTAGGAGAATGGAAGAGGCATGGATCATATCTTTTTAATTTCATCTTTTCCATATTTTATCCAGCATTTTCACCTCCCTCAAAGCTTCTTCTATTCACCTTTACTTCAGCTCCATGGAACAGATTAATTTCTCAATTCATATATATCCTAAATATTAACTATATGCTAATTAAATCAGTGATTTGCTGTAGGTAAGATTTTTCAGTCTTACACCTCACTGAATCATACTAACCCCCACAATCTTTACTGGTACTTTTCTGACACATGAATAGAATATCAATTTAATCTATGCTACTGTATAAAAACACGTTTTCAAGATAGAAAATTTATTCCTCTCTAAGACCAAAGTAATCATCCCTACGCTACACATTAAAATAAATCAGATTTTCTGTGGTAATGGTCACTAGAGCTTGTCCTATTAGTTTTGTGTTGCTATGTTCTGCTTCACTTCTAAGTGCTGACATAAAAATTTTAAACCTCTGCATTCTAGTGTTAGGAGTACACTGCACAATAAGGGCAGACCTAGGTACAGAGTCCCACTTCTGAGCAACCCCACAATGTCGAGTAAATCTGTATTATGCTAAATGTTGTTTCTGATTCATGCATCCACTGCCAAATCGACTCTCACATTCAGTATTATGGCTTCGTGGTGAAATGCACTTCTGGTGATGGTTTAATATAGATCCTTCCAATAGTTGTGAAAATGATTTCCTATGGCATTAGGAAATAGAAAGCTTTCAGCTCTAGGCAAACTACACTCAAAGCATTTTCACTTGCTTGAAATGGAACATTACTAAAACTCACTTTTCTACAGTAAATTAATTAACACCACATTTGATGGTTTTAACATTTATCAATCACACTGTGCCGACTAAAAGAAGTTACACTACAATTAAGTGCTTCGTTAAAAATGAAATGTAAGTTACTGCTTGATACCATAAGCAACAGCATGAGTCACCACAGCTTGCACAGCACTTCTCAGCTCTAAATCTGGAGCACTTCACAAATATATGTTCACACCCACTTTTCAGATATAGGAACCAGGAAAGATTAAATGACTTTTCCAAGTTACCACAATGACCTTTCAACCAGTCAACAGGAACAGTCCAAAAATCTTTGGAGTTCAGGCCTGTCGGGTCAAAGGGATCATCATCTGATTCTCCCGGTGTAACTTTTCAGTGGATCTCAGTCTGGACTTTGCTTATTAGAAACTGCAGAAAGCAACAAAATATACTCCAGCAGACAGGAAATAAAGCATAGGCCTAACCCCCAAAAATATTAAAGTACATAAAGAAAATACAGACTTTGCCAGAGCCCTCCCGCTACCTCTGTTTTCAGCATTCGTGCTCTGCACACTCAAAAGTTTTCCTTCTCTCTTTTAAATCACTTGTCACTAGCTGACCAGAAAAGGTCAAACACAAGCTAAAGTGAAAAGCTGTAATTCAATAAAAATAACCTCTGGAAACAATGCACTTAGGGAGTTCCTATATTCATCAGTAAATGATTATTAAACTCACTGTCAATCCCAAGCAAAAGCAAGAATTCCCAAACTAAGATACCTGCAACCTCTCCACAGAGGCATCTCCTGTCAGATGGCAGTGATCTTTAGGGCTGTGTGTATTTGCTAACACAAACACCTACACTGCTGGCCTAAGTTTTATATTACCAACCTTACTTTGCAAAGGCACAGTTTACTAATACCTTAAGTCAAACCTAAGATTTCACCATTAAAAATCAGAATCTCACCTAGATGACCTACACCCATTAGTCTCAAGACAGACTGTGTACTGCCCCCCCATGAATTAGTGAGAATGAAAGAGGAAGGAAACAGACAATTAAGTTATGAGGCAAATAGTATTAGAAAACCCTCACGCATTTACAGTTTGGAGGATGCCTGCTAATAGATCTTTGATCTATATAAACCCCCCAAAAACCAAACTATATTAAAAGAATTAAAACCTATGATTTTTCTTTCAGAAGGTTACACAATATATTCTATTAAAATGGGTCTTATAGAATACCTGGTGTGATACTATATAGACAATATAAAGATCTCTACAGAATTAGTAAATTTCTCCTCGCATATTTAAAAAGTTAGACTATAAAAATATATACCAGTAACACTCTGAATGGAATGAAAGTTAAAAGCAGAGCACAAGAAGTTTCACACACATCAAAAGCAGGTAAACACCTAAGTTTAGGGGTAACAGACCTGTTAACTGTGATCTGTTACCCCTTGAACCTTTCATGAAGCCTCTGGTATCCGAACACAGGGTGAGATGAGCCTGGCAGCTACTCAAAAAGCAATAGGAACTCCTGGCCTTTTCAGAAGCATTCTATGGATCCCAACAATGTTTAGATCTCTGTACCTAACCATCTTTCTAGAACTAGTAAATGCTTTCTTGGAGTCTACTGCAATTCCTGACACACACAAGGATGATGTAGCTCGTAAGAGTTTATCTGCTGGAGGAAGGTGCCCCAACAAGAGCATTCTGTGCTCATCCCTTTTCAAAGTTCTACTAAATGAACTTCACAATTTTCTGTCTGCAGAGGTTTTTATATTTTGTCTATACACAGGCTGTATCCAATCTTCTTTCTGCTCCCACTCTTCCTGTTCCTTTAAAAGCCACACCACTGCCAACACTTAAGTAGATTTTCATAAACCTTAGTGATATGGCACAGAATGCTTCATGCTCACTACGGACCCAGTGGCCATCTCTGAACCATACATTATTGTATTCATTCCCATTTTGTGCTGCAGCAACTACTTTGCCTTAGCTGTCGTTCCCCTTCCCCTGCCGCTTGTATCTCATGAACATCAAAAGCAAAACATGCTGAGAATACAGAGGATACTGTGCACGCCACCATGGACGCTTCAACACTTCTGTGGCATGTCACAGGGCCAGACAGCATGAACTGCTGACATCACCTGCCAGCATTCTCCTAAATACTCACTGTAACCAGCCTTTCTTCACAATGATGATGCAGTCTTTTATACTACTGCCTGAGTTTCTTAAGGCTTGGCATTCACTTCACAAACACCTCTAATGGCACGTGCACATCTAATAACCTTTTGCCAAGATTAGTCTGTGTCATGTAAAATCACCAAGCTGGCAATACATCCCAAGTCATTCCACAAAGATGAAAAAGAACTGTTTACTTCCACAACATTCCATCTTAAGATACCAAGCCCGGCACTTTTTTAAAAAAAACATACATTAAAACTAGTATTGACTGTGCCACAGAAAATATTAATTAAAACCATTAATTAAAACTGTTCTGTGAAAACTATTTCATATTGTCTTTAAATGGTAGCTTTGTTGTGGGAAAACTCTGCAGACTTAACAAACCATTGACACAGTAAAAAATGTTTGATAGGTTAGCCAGATAAATAACAGAAAAACTTTTTTAAAAAGAAGTTAATTTATGTGTAAAATACCAACTGAAAAAGCAGAACTCCAAAAGCTTTAAAATACAATTATTATAATTTCATCCCCCTAGAATAAAAAGGTCTATTCATGTTGATGCCTACAGCATAACTCAGAGAAAAATAACTGGAAGTACTACTAAAATTTGCTTTAATAAAGTGAAAAGCTATTAGGAAATACTACAGAGATTGAGAAAATACTTTAATACAGTAATAGCTGAAAGTGAGGAACTGGTACATGTTAAGTTAGTCTTTAGAGCATCATCAAATCACCTGTGAAACAGTGGTCCCCACAACACAATTTAGAAATCAACAGGACTAGACACTTATTTGTGAATCAAAACAGACAGACATACACAAGTAACAAACTTCCCAGCTACAGATTTACTGTTTCACAGAGCAATTCTTTCAAGTGAAATGGGACTCAGCTTATCTAATCTAGGAGTGAAAACTGACTTCACAATAATGGGTGGTACCTGCAACATCTTCTGGATCCGTTACAACAATGTGTGCATTTAACTCCTGTAACTTATGATGCAAGTCTTCTAACTTCTTATTTGATTTTTTCAACATGTTGTCCACATATGCCAAGTTCTTTTTATCTGTTGTGACCTTCCTGAGGTTCTCTGCTCCCTCCTTGATTTTAAGTTCCTTCCTTATTTCCCGCTTGATTTGGTCCTTTACTTCATCCAGCTTCTGCTGCACCGTTGGATCTGAAAAGTCCAACTTTTGGCCAGTGCTGACATTCTCAGAGGGTATAAGACTTTTGGCATCCCCCTAGAAAGAAAAACAGTAATGTAACTACCAGAAAACACATGCTGCACACTTAAAACAACTAGGCTTAAGGCCTCTATATATTAAATACTCGCTTTGTAAGACCATTTACTAACCATGGGTCTACACTCACGTTGCCCTAAAGCAACAATCTCATAAGACATTACATGTTAACTGAAGTTATATTTTACAACAGATTTATTTTAAATTTAGTGACATCTTGACTATGCTTATTTTTAACACCAAGAGATTTAAATACTTCTGGATTTGTCATGGCTGCTTGCCTGGCTGTTACATGCCTCAGAGCTAATGACTCACATTTGTAATTTTCTATTTAATTGTGTGATTTAATAGACCAAATGGATATAGGAGAGAAGACTAACTTCTAACAATTATTATCTATGGTGAATTTTTAAACATTCATTAGAATAGACTCCTTAAAAAAAAACAAAACCTAAAAAAAAGTTAAAAAACCCCACTAGTGATATTTGCAAATATTTAAAGAAATACTGGCATCTTTAAAAAACCTAGACAAGATGTTACTAGAAAACAAATTTTAATTCCTCCAGTACAACATTTCACTTTACCTAGAATTAAAATTCAAGCATTCAAGCCTAAGCTGAGAAAAAAAATTGAAATATATTGCAGTGATGAAACGGGACAATAAGGTACAGTAATGATGTATGGTACAGTAAAGATGAATGGTACACTAAGGGACAGGGATTAGAAGTCTTCAGAACACCAGTACATAAGATGTAGTGTCTGTGTCCAGTATAGGTTTATGTATCATTGAGAAGTAAGAACACAAAGGGCATATTACAGAACCTACATCAATAAAGTACAAATTACGTAGGTAATAACACTTCCTGCGTGTTTTATACATGGCCCTGTATAATGAGTAGAAACTAGGTCCTACCCAAGAAGTCTTAGCTCGAGCCAAGTGTGTGAAGGTCAAAGAGCAGCTCTCCTGAGCTTAAGATATGATCCACGTGTAAATCAGGATGTATTTAATAAAATCTTAATCTGATCTGTACATAACTACCCAAAAGACCAAAATTCCAGTAAGTGTTCTTAAATACAATGAAGAAATTGCCTAGACTGCTGAAATATTGTGGTGGGCAGTAAGGTATTTGAAAGGATGATTACAAGATCAAAAGTTTTGGATGTAAAATTAGTTGTTATACTCTGTGAGACACCAACAATACAGCAGAGGAAACAGTAGATGAAAACATTCAGGAAGGAGGTCAAGCAGCACAGCATCAGGCTAATAAACTCACAATGTCCCAGAACACAAGATCTCTAGATGTAGTCCATAGTGACTTGTTTGTATTTTTGAAGGAGTTTGGGGTAAACGGGGATCACGAAGGTTATGCTTGGACCATAGCTGCCAACAGATAATGATGGTCAAACTATTTCAACCTGTGGACATTCCTGTGATACTGGTTTCCATGAGCAAGAGACAACCAGCCCTAGCCTGTAATCTTACAGGTTTACTATACCATCTTTAAACCCCTTTTATTAAAACATTTCTGCCCAAGCTGCTACTTTTATTACACAGATAGCAACTCAAATACTCTTAAATAGTAAAAGTAATTGGAACCACCACCTCACCACAGAATTTCTCTCAGTGAGACAAGCAGCAAGCTATTTAGAAATGACAAACCGAGTAAGAAACATAAGGGAAAAAAAACAACCCAAATTTATACTTGAAGTGCACTTGCAATTCCTCTAAATATATTTCTGTTAGTGCCGATTAAAATAAACAATTTATTATGCACATGTAGAGAGGCTATTAATAGCTGTGCTGGGAAATACATGACATTGTTTCCATATATAGGCATATAAAAAGAATCAACTTTTTTTTTTTTTACAGAATAATCAATGATGATGACAACTGGTACAGAGGTTCCTATCCATAATGAAGGAAACCGATCACCACGTGCTGAGAGTTTTGATCGAGAAAAATTGAAACTGAAAAAAATTCATATAGTAACTGTAAGCTGTTAAAGCAATAAGCATATCCAAGTTAGATTCAGATCTTTTATTTCCCTGTTTGTCTAACACATAAAAATTTAGGATGTAAAAAGAGAGCTTCAAGATTACTACTATTTAGCCTTTAAAAACTGAGATCAAAACACTTTGTAAAAACAATGTATTTCTAAAACATTATCCTTTTCATTTGTTCAGTAAGCTCCCTAGAAACAAATTCATCTGCCTCCTTCAATGCACAATGCTATACTTTACAAATTTCACAATAGAAAAACAAATGGTAAACATAAAAACCAAATAAAAATCAACAGAAACCATAAACCAAACAACCTCAAACCAAAAAGAAAACCTTTATTCCATATTCCAACGCCACACAAAGTATGCTAAAATTATGCCAAAAAATGTGCACATCTCAATGTAATTAAAATATAAATAATTCAGGAATATTATTGACCAGGGTTTTCCAAAGATACTTTAGCTAATTGTTTACTATTGAACGATAACGTCTTTTGTTAGAGAGGAGTTTTTTATCTCTCTACAAGCCCTATACCACACCTGTTAAGAGGGATGTTCTCCCTTAAACAGGTTTTTGGAGCCCTTGTTCCAGATATAGAGTCTGTTAAATTAAATCTCCATAATCATTAGTGATTTGCATTCCAAATTTTTAGTAATTATGTTAAAGTTCTCCTCAGCTTGAGCAGTCTCAGCAACATCTTTGTTCCTGAACTTAAGGGTTTCAGGATACAGTCTTGTTTTCTTAAATCTGCTTCTGAGACAGCCAAGAGGTTCACTCGTGAGGATGCCAAAACCAGAGCCTGGTCACACTGCCTATGCCTTTTACATTCTTTAAAACCCCCCAAAGCCACAGAGGATACTCTTGTCATCCAGAGTTAATTATACTTTTGAACTAAAAGTATCCTGTCACCTAGTTACCTAGAACCATCACCTGACAAAAAGGTCACTGAAATAAGCAGTCTTCCAGGGACACAACCATGCCCTCAGTGACCCTGAAGGTCCTGTGAATGCAGAGCAAGAGCGTGTTCTGAAAGCAAAGTGGTCCTGCTCTTGCGATGAAGCATTTTGCTGCTGGTATCTTACAAAGGTTTGAGAGCCATGCTCATGTCAGAGAGATGACCAGCCTCAGGAAGGTTCCATTTTAAAATGGAGATAATGCCAAAACGCATGAAACTGGACAGAATGTCTAATATGATAGTCTAGCTTCATTTGATGACAACTTATTAAAAATCTTGTTAGAGCTAAATATTCTTTTTAAAAAATTCTTTTCCCCATTTGGATAAACTCCCTCTAGGTTGAGCCTCATAGGCATTCTGCTCCCTCAACCTAAAGATTAGGTATGTCAAAAGATATGATGGCTTGGGGGTGGGGTGAGGGGAGTAGTCCTTTCCTTCATGCTACTCAAGTGGGCAGAATGCAAAGACAGAAGAAATTCTTGTTGCCAAGAAACCATCAATGGATTTAGCACAGCCACTTCCTTTCCCTCCCAGGATCATTTAACATAAAGTATCTTAAGAGTGGAAATGCTCCGATGCAGATAATGACTAAACCACTCCTGCTGGCAAAACAGCAAACATGCCTCACTGCTTTAAAATCTAAGGCAAAAGAATGGGCACCCAGTTATTGATTCTCAGTTTCTTTTTAAGTTCTGGTAGCATTTGACTGCTGGAGCCAATCCTTGTTGGATGGTCCCAGGACTGGTCCATTTGGCACAGCATCCTTTCCTCCCCTGTGTCCCAGCAGACCGCTGGTGACCTCGCTCTTTGCCCGGCAGCAGCGGAGGGCAGCAGACTCCCCGTGCTGCTCGCACCAACCTGCTTCTGGGCTGTATGGAAAGCCCGAGGAGGCAGTGGAGTGTACCTCTCTGCAATGGGAAAAATACATGTTTATGAGCCAGACTGTGGATTTCTGAAACATTTCAGCATGCAATGAAACTGAAGCTATGTTTACTACAATGAAATATCAAGGACCACAAATTAGATACTTCTGATTAAAAAACAAAACCAAAAAGAACCACCCCTGTCCCTGTGCACAGCTTTCCTACTGCAATGGCCTAATGACTCAACCTCACTCTGATTGCTGGCTCACAGACTATCTATTTACATAGATGAATTCAAGATGCCAGCCTTCAATTTCTGTACTCCTGGGAAATGTTTTAAGTACAGTTGCTGAAAATAATGGGTAGTGGTCTGAGAATGTCTTTTAATAATACACAGAGTCTATTCTGGCTGATGTGGTGAAAGAGAGTACTAATGTTGTTTATGAAAACCCATGGTGCCACAGCACTTCTCAGGTCAATTCTGAGCCAAATAGTCAGTGAAGCAGGTGCCCTGACAAACTGCATTTACCACTCAAACTCCCATTTTGGAATAAGACATCGAAGTTGCTCAACGATGGAAATGCTACTGCTGAACAGAAGAGAGTACAATGAATCGAACATAGTGGAGAATTTGCCTAAATTGTGTAAACTGAATGAGTTCCAGTTCAAAAAGATTATCAAATCACCACCTCTGAGAAGAAAGAGAATGCTAAATCCCTGGGCGCTAATGACTACCAAAGACTTGCCCCTCAAAGCCCTGTACAGCTCTTTGTGATACCATGTATTCACCCTAGAGAATAATAAATAGGGCAAGAATTCAGACTGCTGACTACTGGTAGGAATGGTTACAGAAAGGTACACGGAGCTTTAAACTACTGCATGCCTAACAGCTGATGAGTACTCATGTGTAGTACTAAACTTCACACTGACTTGCTACTTGCACACTGCCTTTAGGAAAAAAAAAAACAAAACCCTCACAGTAAAACTGTAACATTTCTTCCTAAAGCTATGAGCATTCATTTTTATATGCTCTTGAATTTTAGTAACTGTTGCAATAGACAGTAACAGGTAATTAAGCAAACCTGTATGACAAGTATAGTAAACAATACTTGGTTATTTAATATAAGCATACTCATTTCAAATATAAAACCAGGATCTTATGTATGATTAAAAAAAACTCCAAATCACCATAATCCAGAAAGATGAAATGTTTATTAATTTTCCACTTCATTTTGAAGAGCTGTAAGAAACTATTAGGTTTTTAAGTTCCTCAATATCCGAAAAAGTTGTTTTACTGAGCAAACTGCCAAGGTCCCCGAAGCTTTCTATAGCAATTCCTGAAACTACAGTAGTCTTTGATTTTAAGAACAATGTTAATCAATTGCAAACTTCCCTTCCCCCCCCCCCCCCCCCCCCCCTCCCACGA
>VXBZ01004243.1:940671-957625 GCA_013399135.1 Heliornis fulica
GATGTGACTGCTTGTCTGGATTACTGGAACTTCATGGTCTACTTCCTCCTGCCCAGAAGCAAATGTGATTGTGGTCAAGATCTCAGCACTCACCCAATGTCAAGACCAAAAAAATCCTTGGAGGCTTAATAGATTTTGGCATTACTTTACTGTGCTAACATGTCACAAATCAGGATTTAAATTTAATCTAAGTCACAGCTCTCTGCTTTGTAACAAGAGGCTGTTTAAGGCACAAATACCCGCAGTGCACTGCATTATATGTGAATGAATTTGAGGAGGGCACTGATTAAACAGGGTTCAATTCCTCTGCACAAACTGAGTGTCTGGCTGCATCTATAAAGAAATGAAATAAAGACATTCCCTTAAAATAGGCATATCCAACCCACAGTCCTCAATCAGCTGGTCCCCTCTGCCCCTCTTTGCCAGTTTCAGAATGTTTTCTTTCAGTCACGAGAGAGCTGCTGTGCTGCAGCACCCAGTCCTACAGCACATGTATGGAAAGCTAGGACATGTTAAGAAATGCTGCAGTCAGCTGCTTCTCACTGTAGCAGCCTCTCACTGTTTTATGCTGGAAGGACCTGCAAGGAGGCTTGCAAAGAAATATGCCATTAAAAGAAAATCCCCACAACCACCTTTCTCAGGGGCGCACAGATTTGACAGGCTGCAGCACAGCACAAGCAGCGAGCAACTAAATTTGCAATCAGGAGAAGGCTGTGGCATGGTCCTCAGCACAGGGTGGAAGTCGGAGGTCTTCAGCAATTCAGACCAATCAGCAGAAGGTCTGAAGTCAAGAAGCACGACTAGCTATTGTGGCACCAGGAGTGGTACAGATGCTTCAGCAGTTCCCAAACTTTGATCTGTAACTTCAAGTTACTACTCTCAGACAACGAATTACAATGGAGTCCAGCACATGTGAAACAACCTTACCCTCTCTAGTTACCAATGTGCCAAAGAAACAGCACAAACCCCTGTTACAATGAAAGGGACCTGCTCTCACAACTCTTCTTACCATGCACATAACTACACCACTCCTCCATGAGGCCTTGCTGCCTTACTTTTAGTTTAGCTTCTCAATTTTAAATGTATGTGAAGTGTGCAATGATTATAAGTGATACTACATTAACTGAGTAGCTATAACAAGATAAAGTATACACATGCAGAAGAAAACCTCATTTTATATAATTAATACAGTTCTCAAACAGATGACACACAGTAGAAGAAGCTCAATTAAGTGTCAAAATACAGGCAAGCTTTTCTAAGATAAAAGAAAAAAAATTATGAACTGTTAATACAAGACTGCATGCTGGAAGTATCTCCCACAATGATGTATCAGAGCACCATGCTCAGAAAACTGAAGTAATTCTAAAACACAGGCTCACCATGCAAGAAAAGATCCGAAATTATAATCTCAAATAATTCCTGCAACATTATCATAGCATGTTTTCACAATGTGATAAATACCCACACTCCTGTTTAAAAGATGAGGAAAACCAGGTGGATTAAATGGCAGTTCAATAAGTGAATGAGAGCAGTTCAAAGCAGCACGATATATTTTAAGAAAGAAGCCACAGATTCTGAACTGGAGCTGTACATTTAACGTACTGGACTGGGCAGTGAAAATGGACATGCATGTGTGTCCTAACACCAACACAAGAACTCTATGCACAAACTTGTTCTGCATTTTCCAGATTGGAATTTAATCATCTTTTGAGATATATACTTTTGGGAAAAATTCTTAAGATCCCATTACACAAATAAAAATATGAAGACTGGTAAATACCAGAGAAACTACTACTATTTTATGTTTGACCCCTTGAGGTTGCTTCTAAAAAAAACTTAAATTTTAAAACTGACAGCAAAATTAAGCTTTGAAAGAGATGGAGGTTTTGGTGAGTTTTTTTTTTTTTTAAAAAACATTCAAATAAAAATTCAGTTATTGTTTTCTCTATGGGAATATGTATAATTTTCTGTCCCACCTAACTGTATAAACAACTTCATCCTAATGGCCTAGAATGATTTCTTGAATATATACAGTATATACTTTTAAAATAAAGTGTATATTTTAATATTCTTACCAAACACTACATATGGGTATGCACAGTGTCCATTTCTTTTAGAAATTAATATGCTCACTTTGAATTACCGCTAGAGACCAAACTGAGGCTTTTTTTTTTTTTTGAGATAAATTCTTATCACAAGACATGTCTCAGTTCGCTCTGATTCATTTCTCTGTAGTTACATAAAGCTCAAGTTTGATGCAAGCAGTTCTTTACTGCTCTGAAATGCTTGCCGTCTAACATAACTTCCTGAAGAAAGATAACTACTTCGGATAAAGCCATCGTCATGCAAGTTTTGTGTGGAGAATGTGCCCCCAAGTACTAGCAATACAGAAACTAGTAATTTGTCCACAAGTGATCACCACTCTCCTGTTTCCTCAAATAAAACATAACTAGTAGGTTATCTGTTAAAGCGTCTGTTAAAGCAAACATCTGAAACAAAGCATTTCTGCTGCTACAGACAGAATAATTTTATGTCACCCCAATATAAATACATCTACTGCTTTTTTCATGTACAATATTTACCCAATTCTATCTGAAATTCAGAGAAGAATAATATTATACATCTAGCTCAAGATGTTGAAAAAAATACTACATTATCCAAGCTGCAGGATATGATATTTCATTTGGTAGAAGAGATTTTCAAAGGTAAAGAGGTCAGTCAGCAGACATGAGTCACGATCATGCCTTATGACCTTGCTTACTCCCCCTCAAACACAATGCATACTGTACAAAGGTGATAGTTTATTGGGCATGCATCCAAAAATATACTTACCTTCATGTGAAGTTAACATCGCAACTATACTTTTTCAACAGCTGTGATGTTAACATGAAGATAAGCACGTGTGGTTAAATTTCTGCTTGTGAACAAGTTTTAATTACTATGCAGTAATATCAAACTAGAGCTCCAAGGGACCCAAACCCCAGTTCTTAATATTTAATGACAGACAGGTTCACTCCCATTTGTAAGGTGGTTTTCTTCTATTATGACAACAACAATCAGATAATAGCTACTATAACTAATTAAAAGGTATCATTATCTATTTCAGATAATTCCACAGATTGACCATTCTGCTCATTCACAAATTACAGTATCAGCTATTGCCACATCTGTAAGTAGTGACACTTAAAAGTGTTACACATCTGAGCTACAGGAGAAGAATGCTAGAATGCCTTACGACAAAAATAAGCTGGTACAACTTAGAACATCTCTGCTCCTTTGGCACAGGTTAAAAATATTTGATTGTTGAAATGCTGTAGAAGAAATCCTCAGCTAGTAAATAGTAATTTCTCATTAACACGTGGAAGTGTCAGGACACTGTTAAAGAAGAATACACTAATTTCTTTATTGAGAAAATCACAACAAAGTCATCCATGTATGAGAATCTCAATTTCTGGAAGGATACTTATAAATTGGAAAAAAAACTGTTCATGGAAATTCCAGCTTTCAGCACAGACAACTGATATGTTAGCCCATTTAACTTTACTATATTTTACAGGACCTATTTTTAGCCATTGCAAAACTAATGGAAGAGCTGAGAGTCTACATTCCACTCTAATTAAGCCATCATCTTTAGCAGCCAAATATTTTGTACATTATAAATGCAGCAATACATATCAGAGATAATACTAACATCTGTTTTCTGAGGCAGCAAGCCAAACGGCTAAATACTAGATCTTGGTGAAGGAATGACATATTTTTGCTTTCTAGGACTGTGCAACAATGCCTTCAACATATCTCAGGGGATCCCCAGCTTTGTAAGTTCATCTGTTGTTACAGAAAAGGGGTGTATGTTCATATTTGTACCAAGGAACTGTGTCTTTATACTTCATTGAGAACTCTTTCACAGTAGTTTTGGCTATTATATCTGAAGTTACTTAAGTTCACACTCTGCACTCCAGCTGGAAATGCTGCTCCTGTTTTCATCTTCAGCAGTAAAAGGAGGATAGAAAATCCTTAAATCATTTCCCCATCTTTACAGGTGGTCAGTAGAAAAGATCACATCTCACTATAGGGAATAAGTACTGCCACACCCAAAATCCACTTGCAGAGATTCAGCCATCTCATTCCATGCCTTTCCAGTAAAAGTTTATGGATGAACACAGAGTTATTTATAGAAGCATTACTTCACATCCCCATTTGTCCGAGACTTTTACAGAACATCACTGATGTATGCTGTGATATATCTGAATATTGTTTTTGCAACTCTTCTTTCTCTGACACTTAAAACTACAGTAGGGAATTTCTCACCAACCCTTAATGTTCATTTTCTATTTAAGAATTCCCTGGGTTTTAGAGAACTCGTGATGAAACAGAAGTCTGTCTTCCCCTACAATATGAGCAAAAACCAAAAATTTCCTAACATTCCTTGGTTTATGTGCAATAGCAATGAAGAGAAGGCAGATGGTTTCCCTGATTGTGTGGACTACAAAAAATTCTTAGTACATTTGTATCTCAAAATACAAACCTGCTTAAAGTTTCAGGTTTAAGAGCTTTCTACATTTTCTTAGTTTTCAGGAGCCCTTATTCCCTATGGAGCTGCAGTACAGTAATCCAAATCTACCTTCTTATGACCCAACATGAACCTCTGGCATTCATCTGAAGTTGACAGTGAAAAGTGTTGAAGTCTAGGATTTTAGTTGAAGGATTTCCTAATGCTTATTGAACATAAAGAGTAAAACTTGTCAAATCTCGGTACCATCTCCCCAGTAAACTGCTCCCCAATCTTGCATTCATACTTGTATAGGGACCATCTAGCTCTTGTTGCCAGCAGTTTCAATATCAGCTTAACTGAAAATGGGAAAGATCCATTTCCAAACAACCAATGCACCAATGAGACCTGTAACATACCAGAAATAAAGCAGCAGAAAACATCAGCTTTCTAGTACATCATGTACAGATATGCCTATAAAAGTACATCTTAAAGGACATGCTATAAAACCAAGTTTACATAATACTGGCAAAAAGTTCTCCCCTTACAACTGCATTAAACTAGGAGAAAGATACCTTGCTTTTTACACTGTAGAGTATTCAGAGAGCCCACAATGACGGATAGGTGTTAGTGACTTCAATGCCCTTCCTTTTCCAGAGTGGGTAAGATTACACATATATTCAATGTATTTTCCAGTACCAATCATGTGAATGGAATCTCAAATGTGGTATTTAACCTCTGTTTATCCTAAATTGATCCATTCTTCAGTATTAAAAGCCTCACCCAATTTTACAGGGCATGTATACACAGTAGGCTTTTTTTGAACTCACAGTTTAAAAAAAAATGTTCTAGGAATATTTGTTGCCAATATTCCAGTGTAACTGATTCGGATGTGCTCCTAACTTTCAAGACATTCTTCTTCAAGGCTAAAAGTTTTCCACTTCATTACAGATCAGAAGTATGCAAGTTAGCAGCATCAGAAAAACCTTTAGTTAGTAATTGAAACCCTAGCATGAAAAATATGTTAAACAGAAGTAGACTATTCTGCTTTATTAATAACCAAGAGCTACAAAAAAAAAAACTCTAGATATGACATTCAGCAAAACCTTCATGAAGTCCTTTAAGCTAAAGAAAGAAATTACTGCAGTCAGGAGCTATTTATGATTGAAGTTTAACCTGCTGCATTCCCATGAGTATCTACTAAGTATTCTTCTATAATGAGCTATTTAATCTAAAGCACTGACTGAAAAGTACCAGCAGGAAGACTTCTACTTTATTACAGAAAGCAGCACACACTGACAGAAACTTAAGGTTTCAGAGGTCAGGGCTATTTCCTTGCTGTATTTGAAAGGGGGTGTGTTTCTTGAGCTGTTGCGCATTCTATAAAAGAAGTGAAGAATCATGAGAGAAGAACAAAGAGTCTCTGTAGTAAAAAAAAAATTAAAAACTAAACTACACAAGAATAAAGATGTATCTTAATCTGTCTACATCATCTTCCAAAATAAGATACTATATTTAGCTCATGCTAGCATCCTCTCAACTGTACACTAACATCTCTGAGCATTACTGGGTTCTTTTTCTTACCCTTCCCACTGCTTCACCTAGCCAGAATGCAATAACCTGGCTTGATCATAAACATTCTGGGGTACAGTCAATGTTTCTGCCTAGACAGAAGTTCTCCCCGTTTTCTGAAGATGCAGAACCACAGCCAGCCCTTCCCTTCTCCTCTTGCTAACCCTAAGGGAGGAAGTGGCATCTCTGGCCATTCCCAGTATGTGCCACTAAAATTCTCATTACTGCTGTACCTCAAGTTTGCAGGAATTCCCAGTAGGGACTAAGCTGCAAGTATATTCATTGTGATAAAGAAACATTTAAATACCTCAGGATAGTAAACAACTTATTTTATGACAGTGGAAAAATCAGAGAATTAGAAACATCTGACATTTTCAACATACATGGTTAGCAAAGCACAAAAAAAAAAAATCAGTGAGGGAAATCTACAGAATGTACTGCATGTTGGATGGAAATTGTGCAGAAAGTAACTGCATAGTTCAGAAAATGTACGTGAATAAATTCAGAATATGGATGCTTGCAGTTAAGATTCAAAATTCTGATAACTTGAAGTACTGTGTAAACTCTAAATCAACAGCAAAGGAATTCAAGTAAATGCAACAGATGGAGAGACAGACACATGTTAAAGAAATAAAATGTTACTTTTGAGTCCACAAACCAGTATTGTCTATTAAAGAAAGGAAAGAGTTACAAAAATGGTAGACCACTTGCAGAACTTGCATCTCCCTTGCTTCTCTGTCAAACCCAAGGTCATGCAGTTCAAGAATCAAACTAGAGCTAAAGAAACCAATTCCCACGTGCACAGCAGCTGCTGCCCTCACTGTATCACTGAGTTACTCCCATCAAAAAGAAACACATCCAAAAAAGAACACTTTAATATTAGTGCTGGCTGCTAATCTGGAAAACAGAAGATGATATTGAATACTATTGTACAGCAGACCAATGTCTTTTGCCTCCTGTACTTAAGACACTTCTAAGTGTCTTAGAATCTGCTAGAATTAGTTTAATTAAAGCTTGAGAACACATTCACTTGTACAGAACCCTAATAAAAGTGAACAGCAATTTCAAAAGCATTTTAATTAACAATAAATTGCCTCTGCATTTTGCAGTATGTTACAACCAAATGCAGAATTCAAGTAAGGAATCTGCTCCCTCTCCGCCCCCAGAGTGCTGCTGAGTACTTTGCCATAGATACTAATTTTATTGGAAAAGTGCATATATAAAATGAAAAGGTAAAAGTCAGATTTAGATATTACTTTATGAAGTGGCTTATGTGATGAGGAAACATATTTGAACTAAATTGATAAAGACAAATAGTTAAATATGATTATGTTTTTCTCCCAACAGATGAACACTTAGTTTGACTCAGACTAACTGGTATGAATAAAAAGAGAACAACAATTTAAAACCCCTATGAAAAAATTTTGTTCTAATGTTAAAGTATGATCTGGTTTAGATATCAAAACACCATGTTTCATCTCTTCAGGAGAGGAGAGCGGAGACTGAGGACACAAATCCTAGCAACTTTAAGAAAAATCATTAAATAATAGGTTAAGTTTTGAGAAGAAAATTTAAATAATTTTCTGAGGATCTCTAATTATACAGATGTTATAATTTTTGCAAGTGATAACTTCTAAGATCCAGTAATTTTCAGCCTAAAACACCAGCTTCATATGAGCTTATAAATAAGCAACAAACTCAAATATTGAGGAAAACATGCTTCCATTAAAGGAGATTGCCGAGTCCTAAATGGGCAGCAGTTCAAGAATGCTACACTAGTAGTCAGGCATGTACGATTTACTGTACTTTTACTTTTCTACTGCTGTCACTAAGTTTAGAACATGTTCTACAAAAAGGCCTTGCTGATTTTAAAATACTCCATAGATCTGTAGTATGCTTATTTTGGTACTTTTCAACACAAGCCTTTGAAACCCTGCCTTCAGTCTGACTGTCTGCTAGAATCTTTTGCTAGAATCTAATTTACTGTATGTTCTGCCTCCCCCACTCCATTATGTTCATGTAGCTCCCCATGTGCTCTGGACAGGCTGTCAGTAGCATACATACATCCTCATAAATTTAGGGGTTTTAAAGTACATTTAGTTTTTATTTTTAAGACAAGCTGACACTACTGTGTCATCATTTGTCTTATAGGAGTTTTTAGCCTTCATGATTTGAGAAAAAATGATCTCACCACGTCATATGCAGATCTGTCTATAAAGGAAACATCCTCTTAAAACACATTCCACTTAATAGATCTGCAAAGTCTTCCTGAATAAACACATGAAGCAGAAAACCAGTGTGTGGCTTTACATATTAATGCTTGTAAAAAATAACAGACCACACAGTGGATTTGCACTCCTAAAATCTCAAATATAGTTCTGGTACTCATGTTACTTAAAAATTCAAGTGAAAAGATATGTATCAAAGTGATGAAAAAGCAATTTCAGTCTAATAACTCAAGTGATGTAAACAGTGCAAGTCCTAAAAATCTATCATGAAAAGGGTTATGTTCCTCTTTCCTAGGAAGGGAAGTAGGAAAGAGAGGCAGAACAGAAATAAGCCACGTTACACAAACTGCTGTAAAACCTTTGACATCAAACTAAAAGAAACTGCATCTTCTATCCATGCATGATGTCCAAACCAATTCTGTTTTCAAAGCTTTTTCTGCAAACAGGTTTTTACTGTCACATGCAGCATCCTGTAAGACCTTTGGCTTAAGGAAAACGAAGCTAGGAAAGAATTGCCATAGACAGTGCATGGACAAGTTCATTATCTGTCCGCTCATCTGCAGTAGAATTGGACTCTTTTCACAGTCCCTAGTAGCTCAAAGCCACAAACGTGAGAGTAAATCTCAACCTGTAATCTGTTAAACATTTTACTGCATAAACCAGCATTGCAGGCAAAAATAAAAAGCACCCTAAAGAACCAGAAGTCCTACCCTCCCTTAACAGTCTGTTCCTGAGCCAAACCATTTGCTGATACAGGCCAGTAGGAAACTTCATAAAGCCACACAGTGAACTGGACTATGAACCTGATCTGCCTGAACATTCATTTAGCAGGGGAAATCCCACAAAACCAAACTAACAACAAAATCTGTTCACCATATAGCTGTCTCTGCACATGTAAAGCAACACAATATGGCAGATTCATTTTCAGCAGCAGCACCAGCTGTCAAAATCTGACACTGTTGAAACAACAGCCTCAAGTCAGTAGGGGCAAACCTTCCAGCACATGACACAGTCAATGAATCTACTTCCTTTCTTAAATTTAAACCTAATTTCTTTCTTAAATATATATTGCAGACCTGCTTTGCATCTTAGTCATCTGCAATAAGAAATTAAGAAACCAAACTGAATATACCTTTTGTCATATTTCAAAAATATGTATGCTAAAGTTCTTAAGTTCATAAGCAAACTATAGTGCCAGTGATGTACCAAATCACCTCATTAATATCATTATTTCCTGTTTAGTTAGCCAGTTCATGTTTGGGACTTTTGTTTTTTTAAAAGACAACTTTTTCTTGCTCCTTGTAGTCATCAACTCTCAATTTATCCTCAAAAATTATATCAATTTTAAATATACACATAGAGATAGAAAAATAATTTCAGAATAGCCATGCTCCACAACTATTTGCAAGTACTATTTCTACATAATAATTATTATTAACTTTTACTCCTTTGAATAAACTAACATTTGTGTATCAAGTCTAACATTAGTACACAAAAGGATGTTGCATACTTACTTACGAAGTTCACGTACATGTACCTTATTTTTAAATATCATGAAGAATTTGGATGTGATAATGATCTTTAAATACTTTGAGCATTAACTTTTACGAGCTAACAAGAAAGGTATATCAGCCCTGACATTCCAAGAGTTGAGCAACATTCTCCAGGTTTAGGGCCAAGCACTAATTCAGAAAGCTACTCCACTGTAGTAATCTACATGAGAAATTCTCCTTTCTAACCTGACCTGTTTACAAGTTTCTATCACACTAACAGACAGAGCAGTATTTTATTCCTGTGATTTATCTTAGAACTTTGATACAATCTATTAGCACTTTGGTATAGCAGACTTAACTATGGCTTCTCCTACTTATATTTCTGCCACCAAATGTATTTTGCAACACACTAATAAAACCCGTGGAAAGTTAATGGAAAGTTGTCCCCCTGGTTCTCCTCCACAGAAATAGCACTGGTTCGGCTACTTTCATTTTCAGGTTAACATGTTTTGTGTTTAATGGAAACTTAAAATCTACGAGCCCTGTCACCATGTTGTGGGATAGCAAACGTCTGAAAAACCTCAACAGAAAAAACAGATTGCTTTAGCATCAGACTACCATGCCTAACACTACAGGCACAAAACAGGTATTATAAGCTTTTGATCCAAGCCCTCTGATCAGTACAGTACTTCTTTGGTGAACAAGTCTGAAATTCTCTGTCATTTAAAACCTGACACACTTCCAGTGAAGAAGGCAGAGCTTAAAGAAATCCACAGAAATTGGAGGCAGAAAAAGTTAACTAATTTAGTCATGTCTACATTGAGGTCTTTAATGATGTAGCCCAGTTTTCCCAATTTGCATAATGGACCAGAGCTAACTCTCCCTGTGTCCTGCCATATCAACCTTTCTTTACGGCAAAGAAAGAACAGGAAAAACCTGAACATATTAACCTTTCACAGCCCAGCCCAGCCCTTCCTAGCGAATCAGGTACCTGACACCTATCTATATATCTATAATAAAATAACAATGGCCTTTACTACAGATGCAGTTGTTCTGGCAAAATACACTTAATGCTAATACTCCTGTTTTTTCCCCTGGTTGCCCATCAGAAGCAACAAACTAAGCTGATGAGAGCACACTTTTGCCAGCACGGTGCATCCACTCCGGAAGCGCTCTGTACACCACCGCAGCAGCAAACAGGAACTACAGCCAATGCGGGCATGATGTTGATGCGCAATATAGGGAACTGCATCTATACCAAGTATCAAGAAAGATAGGTGTGGTCTGCTCTTAAAAAACAAGCAGATCACCACTACCCACAGTTGATGGTCCCAAAACTGAGCCATAGTAACTGATCATGTGAAGCCTCTCAACACACTCAATTTGTAAAGTTGAGTGCATTAGCCTGAATAGCTTGATTTCAGCCTCTTCCTTTACTCACAGTACCACAGCAGCAGAATTCCCAGCAGAGGTGGTCCATTTAGCAGAACATACAAGCCTACATGTGCACATCACTACTGTGTTCATAGCAGTGTCCTCTCACCACAGAACTCAGATATATCTTCCTTACCAGCTGCTAGAAGTTGCCCCATTAAAGTTGATGCGTGCCACAAAACTGTGTTAGTTTGACCAAGTCACCAAATTCCTGAAGGTTCAGGAAAGCATGCCACAAAGCGCCACAAGAAAACCCACAGAGCAGAACTTTGCTCCCACGTCCAGCCAGCCATGTGAGTAGTTCAATTCTCTGGTAAGCTGTCAAAGAGTAGGTAATCAGTAACTGTAAAATGGCAGCAACACAAATGGTGTGGACTTGTGTCAGTGTGACATAATTATATTGCCGCAGTACAAACTAATCGGATATGATGTTGCTGCAAGGACAGACCAAATGTATTTGTAACTAATGGGCACTACTAGTTTCTGTTTCAGTGTAGCACTTCCAAACTGTAACTCAATATAACAGAAGGCATGGATCAGATCCTAAAACATAAATATCATTTAAAAAACCCCACCTCCCACACCAACCATCAGCAAATAAGCTATTTTGATTGTGCCAGGAACTGCAGACCTAGCATTAATAATTAAAGCTTCAAAGTACCATACAAATGCCTTGCCCATGCTACAGAGCAATCTCATGAGAGACGCTTCAGCTCAGCCTGTTCCTGCATCCATTAACTCATCCATGTAGAGAAAACAAAACAAAAAGCCTGCCATCAACTGATTTGCACCTGTTGTACAAGTGATTCCTAGAAAAAGCAAAACCAAGGAGCAGACTGAGACCCCTGTGCTGCATACAACATACCATAAGGCTTTGTCACTCTCAAGGCCATGTAATGCCTTGTCTCTAATTCAGCAAAGCACTGAGACATTGATGAAGAGATTCTTAATCCCATCATTAAGCCCTTAAACCACTGTTTCCTAATGTAAAGGACATGTTTATCTAGTTATTCTGCCATAGATTTTAGGTTACTTTGTAACGAATGACCATTTGCAATGTATAAAACTGTTCCAGTAGAGCTATTAAATGCACTGTAACTAAATATACTTTTCTACCAGCCATCACTAATAATTTATCTTGGGTTAGAATAACAGATCTAGGTCTTAGAAAACCATCTGCTCTGACAAAGAAAATTCCAGCAAACATATATAAGTCTCCATCATACACAAGTTACTATGTTAACAGGCAGACTGTCAGAATTCAGAAAATGGAAAAAAACCTGAAACAAAACCAAGCCCCCGTCCTCAACGCACCTAGCTAAAGGTATTTTCAGAACTGTTTATGTTCCACTGAGAACAGGATGTATATTTTACTAACACAAGTACTGTTTAAAGAGTTATATATATATATATATATATATATATCTCCACCAGTTCCATAAGCCAATGCTTTTGTAGGGATCTGAGAAGTCCCAAGCAGGTGTACACACACATGTTCATCTCTAAACTGCACTAGACTAGTTTTAGCTATTTTCACCTGGATGTGACTTTTTTTTTTGTTCTGAAGAAACAAGAGTAATTCAAAATTATTTGAGGCTAATGTGTCCTAGCCGCAGTGTTTGAAGGCAGCCTTACTGCTGAGTGTTCAGCCTAATTACAATGTCTATTCAAAACAGATTAATTAGGTTACTTGTACCTTTTTAAGGTGTCCTTAGGCACTTGACCACAGCTAATAATAAATACCCAGTTGTTCTTATCTCTAAAAAAGCAAGCATCATTACCTCTGTTCTAAAGATGAGGAAATTGAGACATGAGTAAGCAAAGTCATCTGCTAATGTCACCTAGCTGAACGCAGAGCAGCCAGGTCTTCAGTCCCAGCTAGTAGTTTAACCCAACATGGCAAGATACAATTGCCTGTTTTTTGTATATAAAACATGGCTGTGTAATCCAAGACTCAACTGTTGGATATATATCCTGTCAACTAACAGGATATGGAGCATTTTTCAATCATATTTGGTTTATGAATATTCTTGTCCCAGATATGAAATAGAACAAACTATAAACTATACCTGATGTGCTGCTGTGTAAGAATAATTTACATATATTTCATTTGTGGTTCTGTTCATCACTTCTTTAAAAACAACAAACTACCAATGGCCTTTAAACACAATTCTGTCACAAAATTTATGCCTCAAGATCCCAGAGAGCTGCATCAAGGGAAATTAGAAGACTAGGACTTCCATTTTAAAAGAATAAATTCAACATTAAAAATCCCTTTATTCTGACCAGTACAGAAATAGACATTTTTTCCAGTGTTTTGTAGTTTTACAAATATGCATAAAGGGAGAGTTTGAAAAACTCATTGCAAGGAGAGCCTTTCACACTTTGGTTTGAAAAAAAGGAGGGTCTGTTACATGCTTATTTACTTTAGGGAATAGCCCAGGTTCTCTATCTTGACCAAGCAATTTCATTTAGGCAAATAAAACCTAGTAATATACCGGGCTTTTTTTCTGCTGTTAAACAAGTACTGATTTGGAAACACAATTGAGTGAACCAAAAACTTTCTTAAAATAAATCCTTTAACATTAAAGAGAAAAGTCTAGAGCTTACAACATTTACATTACTGTGTAGAAAAGAAAGTGGTAGAGAACAGCTACAAGTAGAAAAGTGCAATCACTTTGCATACACAAGAGCTTAATTTAAATAATCCAAGTAGTAATTTCTGATACCCCAGCCATGTCAATTTACTATGCTGACCTTTATCTGTCATGACTAACAAGGAAGCGCATATCTTTGGAAATACACAAAATGGAATGCACAAAACCTTTTCTCTTTTAATAACGATTAAAAAAAAAATCATAGCCTTTTTCCATATAAAACTTAGGTTTTATTTCATGGAAGCCTCATTTAACAGCCCAAAGCATCATAAGTTAAAGTTTAATTTTATGAATAAACAGTTTCACCAGGAAGCAAAGAGTTAAAGGCTGTGTAATTAACCTGAAAACAGGCACTGGAGAGGCTAGTTTACCTGCTGGACAAAGTTCTAAAAGGATGCAAGGACAGAGCAGGACAGCAGAATTTTGGAAAGGAAGGCAGCATCAGCAATACTGGTTCTTACCCAAGCTCCTGCCCTCTCCTACAAAAGAACCTGTACTGGAGATAAAAGGAGGTAAAAAGGTAAGCTGGCTTTATGTAATCTTTCAATCTTTGGTAATCAGGCAAATTTGCCTGTAAAACTACTAAACAGAACAAACTAAAAAGATGATTTGTTTACTACCAAGTTTATTTTGTACCATGCCTCTGCTAACTACTGAGAAATGAGTGTAGCTTTTTTCACCTCGAAGCAACTTATGTGAAAACTTGTTAGAAGCAACACTGACTTTCCACTTCCTATTAACTGTCTGTGAAATGTTTAAAGTAAGATATAGAAGAATGGAGAAAATATTTTGTAGAAAAAGCAGGACAAAAATGTCTGGTGAATATTCACTAACGGAGGTTTTTAAGAAACAGCTCTATCAGATAGGGACTCACTTCTTTAAAATATAAAACTGTCACTGTGGGAAGTGCCACCTAAGGCCTGTTTAATTAAACCCAGTACACTTTCAGTACACTGAGACAAGTACTTACTTACACTGTATACATGCACTACCACTTTCTTCTTAACAGTTAAGATATTTTGCCCTTTTGTTTTTTGTATTTTCTCAGAACCCACTTCACATCCTGTTAGTCAGTAGTTGTTAAAGTTTGCCAATCTTTGTATCGGGGGAGTTTAATTGATTCATAACAACTGATCCACTTTTATTAACTTCATCCAAACCTACCAGTTAAATACCTATAGCTTGCCAGACAACGTAGGCCTAGCATAACCAGAACATGATACCAATAAGCAAGGTGTTATACTGATTGCTGACTGATGTTCACTTTAGATTCAGCCTGGGACTAACACTGGGTTTAGCTTGTTTCCAGTATGTTTTCATTAGTATTAGCAAAACATCTAAACCACACACCATTCGTTCATAATCTAGATCAACCCAACTACGTGACACTTTCAACCTTTACTGTAGCCATGCAGTCAACAACTTCCTCATCTTTCTGCACAAGATTGCAATATTCAAGTAAAAGCCCATTTTACATATAAGCACTTTTTAAGATAGAGTTCTTCAGATTGAGGAAGTTTCCTCTTGAAGAGGCATGAGTGAAATGGAGTATTTCACACCACAATGTAGCTCCTTTTACTTTGGGAACATGCCACTAAACTAGCTTTTTGCGCACAGGTATAAGAAAAGTAATTTGTTTAAAAGAATTGCCAAGAAAAAGGATATTGATGCCTTTGCATTTCACTGTTAATATATGCCACTGCAAACACCACACCACCTTTACAGTGCTTCTTCCTGATAAGGAACTTCCTCTTAGAAATACCTAAAACTTAGCAGCTTACAAAGCTTAAACCCTACTGGGATTTCCATGTTAACTTCACGACCTTTCTGTCTTTCTCAAAAAACTGCAGTTACTGATATGGAAGTTAGCACATATAATGGAAGAGACACGGTGCAACCAAAGGATCTAATCCATCCCATTTTGATTTTTGCTGGGTTTTGTTTATTTAGTAAGTAGCATCAGTCTCATCTTCCAAGAAAAGCAAAACAAAACCCAACAAAAAAAACACCCCAACTCTCCCACCCCTCCAACAAAAAAAAAATCCTGCAAATAGAAAAACCCACTCACTCCTGTTTGAATTAATCCAAACCTCACTCAGTACTTCTACAGAAATTGTGCTACCATTTAGCTTACCTGTAACACTACCAGTTACGTATTCACACGGCACACCACTTCAAACAGGTTTACCAGCTTATATATCATCGTATCAAGTTTGTATTAACATAGTGATTCTTCCTAGACACTTATGAGCCACTGATTAAAGTTCAGCATTTCAGACAGATTCTTAGCCTTCAGCCATCTCATGCACTACTATATTAAGTAGACTGCTACACCTCTGTTATGTTTTCTTTTCCTTTGTTACTCAAGTGAGCTCATCTCTAACGTTTAAGATTAGAGGAGAATTTAACAGCATTTCAGAAATAAAATTTCTCATTTTTAAATCACACCTTTCTAATTTCTACTTGGTCACTAAATTCAATGATTTCCATTTACAGACTTCTTACTTTGGCTAATTGTACATCTAATAAATTCTGAGACATTCTTTGCCAGGTTAACCATAATAACTTGCATAGATTTAGCACTGCATATTAACAAAAAAAAACCCCAAACAACACAACAGAAAAGCAAACTTTCTTCTGGCCAAGGAGGCGGAAGAGCTAGCAGGTTGAGCTGACATTTAAAGATAAGAGTGAAGCTCACAAATTGCATCTGACCCTGCAGCTGACAAGCAGAAAAGTAACAGTTGCACAGGCAACAGGGATGGAAACAACCAACTCTGAATCTTCAGGGTTTTTCACAGGGCTGAGGATTTGCTTGGGGTTTGATTGTTTTCTGGGGCTTTTTTGCACCGACAGAACTCCTGCCATGTAGCAACTACCGTTGGTCGGGCTGTTCTCTCCCCTCCGAGTTCACGGCCTACATAGAGGAAGCTGCTCGGACTGTCGTTCCGTGCAATGTACGGGGGAAACGTTCTCCGGTGGGGTGGTACCGGGAGCCTCTCCGGCCGGGGCCCTGACAAGCGCCATGCCCGGGGCAGCGGGACGAGAGCTACCGGCCACCGCTGCGGCTCCGTCGCGCCG